>JAINUG010001386.1:0-23754 GCA_029706075.1 Aldrovandia affinis | reverse complement strand
GCGAAAGAGGAGTCTTGTTCTGTCCGAATATTGGTGAAAATACTAGATTTGTGCGGGAATTTTACCGATATCTAAAGGGTTGAAGTATTTCAAACGTACGCCAGGTCATGCTTTGCTATCGTACTCCTGTCTTCACACCTGGAATTACTTCAATAACAAGCTGTGCAAAGGGATACTCGTGTTAAGAAGTCATATTACTATTCATTAATAATTCATACAATAATTCATATATTTTCCAGGACATGTAAAAGTTGTACATGCTGTTGGAGCCTGTTGTTTGTTTGTTGTCAAGAATATTTATGTCTGGAAATGTGTTTATTGTACATTATTGTGTTTATGTAAATATTAAATGGTGTTATTTAATTTGTATTGTGTTATTTAATTCCTCACACCAGAGAATGTACTACCAGGAAACGTTACTGTAACAGGAGGGAAAGCTGTATGTACTAATATAATTTAATAATATATACTAATATACTGTATGCGCTAATATAATTTAATAATATATATAGATTAATATACTGTATGTACTAATATAATTTAATAATGTATATACTAATATACTGTATGTACTATTATAATTTAATAATATATACTAATATACTGTATGTACTAATATAATTTAATAATGTACTAATATACTGTATGCACTAATATAATTTAATAATATATATACTAATATACTGTATGTACTAATATAATTTAATAATATATATATATATATATATATTAATATACTGTATGTGCTAATATAATTTAATAATATATATATACTAATATACTGTATGTACTAATATAATTTAATAATGTATATACTAATATACTGTATGTACTATTATATTTTAATAATATATACTAATATACTGTATGTACTAATATAATTTAATAATATGTACTAATATACTGTATGCACTAATATAATTTAATCATATATATACTAATATACTGTATGTACTAATATAATTTAATAATATATATATATATATTAATATACTGTATGTGCTAATATAATTTAATAATATATATATAATAATATACTGTATGTACTAATATAATTTAATAATATATATATACTAATACACTGTACTAATATAATTTATTAATATATATATACTAATATACTGTATGTACTAATATAATTTAATATATATACTAATATACCTGTATGTACTTATATAATTTATTAATATATATACTAATATACTGTACGTATTAACATAGGCGTAGCGTGGGGGACGAAATTCCGCAAAATTCCGAGGGTCGCAAAATTTCAGAAGACGAAAAAAAACACAGTTAGTGCAGCGGTCCCCAACCTTTTTTGCACCACGGACCGGTTTCATGCACCGGGTGTAAAATTCTGAGGGGCGCAATTTTCTTTTTCCTCGTGCTGGTCTGAGCTGGTCTGAGCTTTTTTTCGCGTGTTTATTTAATATATATACTAATATACTGTATGTACTAATACAGGAAGGGCTGAGAAAATGTCATCATCGATTCGACGTTGTAGAATGGTGCTCACTTAATAAGTCAATTTCCAACTTTTGAGAGGTGAGATAACCAGTTTTCATTGATAATTAAAATACGAAATAAGATCCAGGTCGTCAAAGACTATTCTACACCCAATAATCATATTTCCATAAAAATGCGCTGCAAAATGCGAGCAGGGCCGTGCACAGACATTTTGGGGGGGCTCAAGCAAAAAAAAAAGGGCACTCACCCCCCCGACACGCACTATTCCCACCCCGATGTTGCCACACCACCGCCATCCATAATCACACACTATGTTCATAACATGGGACATGTTTAAATTCTACTGGACACACTTTTCCATGAAGAAACCACAGATTTGATGTAGTAATGCAATCAGTCAGTGTTCAGTTGTTTAGACCAATTCAGTCACATTAGATCAGTGGTTTCTTTGAGAAAGAACCTGGGACCTGTTTTACCTTTCATTATAAGTAATGATAAGATTCTAGATCAGCAGCCCT
Organism: Aldrovandia affinis; assembly: GCA_029706075.1. NCBI lineage: Eukaryota > Metazoa > Chordata > Actinopteri > Notacanthiformes > Halosauridae > Aldrovandia > Aldrovandia affinis. The sequence goes on along the minus strand of JAINUG010001386.1, from coordinate 21,769 downwards.
ACTCTGACATGCTTGATACATAAGCCCCCTGAATTTGGGGTTTCAAAACTTCCTTCTGTTTTCATGTTCTGTATCATTTTGTTACACTGCATACATTTTATAAATGAGACATATGGGACAACTACTGAACTACAGTTTGATTTTAGTAACATGTTTTTGAGCATCACACAGAGGAAAATAAACCACAGTATTATATTATACTCATAAATGCACACACACACACACACACACGCACACGTGACGGGTCACTTTTACTGCTGCACTCTACTGCTTCCACACATTGAACAGGACAGCCAGATGAATCACAGGTTCCCTTTATTGCTGGAACATAAAGTGGTATAGTGGGTCAGTGGTGTTACAGCTGGCCAGGTCTCGGGACATAACATGCTCTTCCGTTCAGCATTCAAAACTTTCCTCGGTAGTACAAACACTTGTGTTGCCTACTTGTAGGCTAGTATGGACAAGCAGTACCAAGTCAAACTCAAACATAATTAAACAAAAATACATGGTAGGCTATGCCTATAAAACAAAAACATAAGACCTACGTACTATAACTTTTGTGATCGTATAGTGGTAATATATATTAGACTGTGTGATACTGTATTCTAAAACACAATACCCGAGGCTACAACTGAATCATATTTGCATAACATTACTAAACATTTCAGCATCTGTTACACTAAGGAAACCATGTGATCCATTTTAGAATACAAGATGTAAAATATAAAATCAAGAACACATACATTATAAACTCTACACGAGTGTTGCAGACGCGCAGACACACGTGCACCTAGCTATGGCTAGTACAGGCGACCATGCTCGCGGCGAGCTGGCTACACTAGCTAGCTGGCTGCTTATCCGAATGCAGCTCATTCACACACGACAACATTCCCGTTTCACGGAACCATAGAAAACACAAGGAAAACCTAGAAATATTACCTGGAACATAAAGTGGTATAGTGGGTCAGTGGTGTTACAGCTGGCCAGGTCTCGGGACATAACATGCTCTTCTAGATAGCGTGACACAGAAGGCAGTCAGCATGCAAGTTCGACATGAAAATGTTTCAAAACAATCTTAAGGGCAACATAAATTGTCGAATGGACTCAAATAGTTAACGTAAGTCATTGTAAATACACTGCATGGCAAAATAAGACATTTCTGCACTTTTAATCCTAGCAAATCCTAGTTTATCCCGGACCTGTTACAAACGTGACCTACCCGTTCAGCATTCAAAACTTTCTGGCAAGTCTGGGCAAGTTCACGCACATAAACATAACATAAACACACTCATATATTTGTTACATCTATGCATATGGCTGAAAAACTGATCCAGGGTCAGGGAGGTGTGAAGTATTTTGCCTTTCATTGGAGACAGGTGTATTTGCAACTTATAGCAGTGTTTCTGCTGCTTCTTATTTCCCAATCAAAATGGATTGATTGAAACTTTTATTTTAACAGGGAAACACACTGCTACATGCCCAAACAGTAACACACTTTTAAACATCACGTTTTTAGAAAACTGGCTATAAAGAAAAGGGAGTGACTACACTAAACTAGCAAAACTATGCAAAACGTAACTACCTGTTTCAGAAATTAATTGCATATTTGTAAGTTGTCCTGCATGATGGAGATAACATCGTTTTAATGATAATTAGATAAGTTTACTTGCTCACGAGTACCGAGGCTAGTAATGATGAAATTACAGCATGAAGGTGACAAGTCCTACTGACCTACTTCATTGTTTTTTTAACGGATATATAACATAAAAAGTAAGTAAGTGTTGTTTAATTGTGGTTTCATAATTAAAACAGTGCCTACCTGAGTGATATCATATCATAACTTTCATGACAAGTTGTATTCGGAATGTCGGAAGATGCGACGTTGATTGATTGATTGAGACAAAACCATTTGGGGGGAGGGGAGGCGTTGGAGAGTGGATTACTTTTTAAATTGATAAGGTGTTTTTTTTTTTTTTTTTTTTCACGTACACACAAACACATAAACAAGAACACACGCACGCACACACACAATCACACGCACGCACACACAGACACACACACACACGCAAACACACGCACGCAAACACACACAGGCGCATGCACACACACAGGCGCAAACACACACAGGCGCACACACACAGGCGCAAACACACACACACACACACACTCACACACACACACACACACACGCACACACAAACACGCACGTTACCATTTAATTTCTGTTGTTGTTGCATGTTGATGTCTTTGTGCCAATAAAGCATATTGAACTGAATTGAATTGATTTGAATTGAGAGAGGGATAGAGACAGAGAGAGAGAAAGAGGGAGTTATAGAGAGAGAGAGTTTGGTTTTACTTTTGATGTTCCTTTATTACACATACAAGAATCTTTCCACCATTACATACACACCCCACAGAACCAAATCAGCATTCAAAAGAAACGAAAAAACAAATCCAGCACAAACAAATCCCTCAATCCAAACACATCCCAACGCACCACATTCTTTTAAATGTTCCCACATCATACATAATTTTATAATATTCAAACTGGACCCTAAGGAGCGCAGAGACATACCCCCTAAAAACCAACAGTGCATCTGTGGACCCACAACCCCAAAGTGTGTAATCCATATCGCCAGTTTCACCTGACGCTACAGGAAGTTCCTTAAAAGAGAAAATCACTCCTCACCACAAACACACATTTCCAAGCAGGGCTGGGTGACCCCCCCACCCCAACAAAAAAAAACATTGGAACAAATTTTAAAAAGGAAATGCACTTTATATTTATATCATATTTGTAAAATGTTTTATTAATTCATTTGTGTAGTCATTTTAAGCATATTGTTTATTTTCTTCAAAATATTTTGTCTCATTGGAGAGTTTTCCCCTCTTTGATTTCTCTCTCCTTCATCCCAGATCACACAGTTTTACAGAAGAGTCAGGATAAACCCCAAACCCAGGATAGAGGGGCTGAGTGAATGTGCTCTGGACTCTGTGTAGGAGGGTCATTGTGTCAGAGACGCTGTAGAAGGACAGACTTCCTGCCCCGTGATCCAGATACATTCCTATTCTGGAGGAGGGGGGGGCAGGGAGTACAGTGCGCTTTTTATTGTGCCAGAAATAGCTGCCGTGAGAAGAGCAGAACAAACTCCAGGACTTGTCATTACCTCCCAGACCACAGTCATAACCCCCTCCTTTCCTGCTGATCTCTTTATATGAGACTGCTATACCAACTCCCCCCCGCCCCCTCCACTCAGCCTCCCAGTAAGAGCGCCCAGACAGACCCTCTCTGCACAGCACTTGGGCCCAGCGGTTGAATCTCTCTGGGTGATCAGGATATGACTGGACCTGTCCCACCCATGTCACCTCTCTGTTCCCCTCAGACAGACGGAGGACTGTATGCACTGTGTTGGGGTCCAGTGTGAGCTGACAGGAATCTGATGGAGGAGAAGAAGGAGAGAAGAGAGCTCAGTGATCATTACCATCACATTACATCTCTTACACGTTTTACACACGTTTCAATTAAATATTTTCTTTGATTCACACATTTAGCTCTTATTTCCGTTTTAAAATGTAACACTTTTTTTAAAATGTTTAAAATGATTTTAATTTAGTTTTAATTACAGACTCACATTGTAAGAAGTCCTCTCTGGTCCTGGGCTCTAGAATATGGAGAGAGATCACAAGAAAGATGAGCTCCTAAACATGAACTTTCTATCATATTTCCTGGAGAAATGGGAAGATATTTTCACCAATAAAATGCATGTAAGTGCAAACTGGGCTCATCCAGGGTTAATAACAATATGAAATGAAAGTGTGAGGAATATATGGTGCTGAGTGCTGGAGGCTCAGTAGTTTTGGCAGTTTGCTTTTAAACAGCAGTGGCAGTTGGATCTGAGGGTTTGAAACTGTAACAATGTTGCTCATTTCCCTGGTTGCCACGGCGAGCAGACAGAGAGCAGGAAGAAGGAGGTGCAATGACCAGACCAGGGCTGTGTTCGAAACCGCTCCCTATTCACTATATAGTACACTATATAGTGTGTACGCCATTTTGTAGTGTGCGACGAATTCTAAACTGTTAATTTTGTTCACTATATAGTGAACGAGAAAATACCTACAATTCACCGTGATTTGTAGTGAACAGCGAATGTACCCTACAATTTCTCCCGTGTACCACAATGCAATGCGGTCGTGTCATACCGTCATACATACACCTCCGTTTATGCCTCAAGAAAAGTTCAGCCAACAGCAGTAACAACAGCAGTCACCGATAGCTACCGTTATTATCGCTATGGGAGTTGGTGCTAGTCGTGAGCTCGTGAGTTTTCTCCACCCGAGCTAGTTAGCTCCCGACTTCTATAACGGTAGCTATTGGTGGCTAAAGCAGTGGCTAGCAGACAGCACCACAGTTGACAAAACCACACTTGCACATCATTAGAATTTCAACAATTTATTTGGGATTTAACATTCAAAACTGAACATGCAAACCCAATACCACCTGAGTACATTTCAACAGCTGCCATGAGTGCTCGGTTTGTTTACGATACTGGGCGCGTCCGCTTGCGTCACCTGAATATCCAGCACTTTCTTTTAACGCAAATGACGTTCAGTTGTAGTATCCGAAAACACAATTTTCGTTCGCTACATAGTACACTATATAGTATATACTATATAGGGAATAGGGAATAGTGAACGAGTGAGCGGTTTCGAACACAGCCCAGGTTGTGGGTTCAATTCCCACTGGGGCCACATATACTGAAAATGTATGCATTCACTGCTGTAAGTCGCTTTGGATAAAAGCGTCTGCTAAATGGCGTATATTATATTATACTGCGTTACCACTACTTTGGGATGAAAGTCAGTTTTAATCCATTAAAAGCTTCATAGAGAGGATACAAACTAAGGTGCCATAGATTAAACACAGTATACCTATTAGAATTTGGGGGGAAAAAATACATATAATAATAACAATAGCCAGTATTATCAAGCTTATTGTGTTGTATGGAAGTGAGGAATGGGGTTCACTCAGTCAACAAGACTACACTGAATGGGGCAAAGCTCCAGCTGAAACCCTGCATGCAGAATTCTGCTAAAACATCCTGCCAGTGCTGAGGAATATCCCTTATCACAAAATGATGAAACTGCTTAATATAATTCCTAAATGTTAAAGGGTCTACATGACATAAAATTAAGAAAACTATTTCTGCTGTTATCACCTGTTTGAGAGATCTTGTGAGCGGGCGCGGGCTCGATGTTCATGCGGTTGCCGCCACGCGTCGCCCCCAGTGGCTGGGATCTGGTTGCCAGTATTAACTTACCAGCAGGTTGGGGTCTTGCAGAAACTGAGAGGGAGAGAGGGAGAGAGAGAGAGAGAGAGAGAGAGAGAGAGAGAGAGAGAGAGAGAGAGAGAGAGTATTTTTATTTTTACTGAAAACATTTACTACACAGCTTTGGCCTGCCACTGAATCCATTAAAATCTTCATAGAGAGGAAACAAAATAAATTGCTATAGATTAAATACAGCACACTTATTAGTATCTGTGGTGGAAACGTGAAGCAAACAACATACAAAAATGTTAATTTTAATTTTAGAATGGGTGTCACCATATCGACTCTGTCGATGAGTCCACAAAGTGCTGGCCTGCTGAGAGACATGGACACATTCTGTATAAATTAGCCGCTATACACACATTTAATCCACAGCTCAGGTGGACTGACACTGAATTTGGAAAAGCTGCTGGGCATTTATTATAGATGTTAATTTCTTAAAGGTTTAGAGTTTGACAAGGTCTTCCAAATTGTCACTATAACAGAATTCATTGTGATAATGTGCCTAGGTCCATTGTATGTGGGAATATTCTGGAAATAACGTTAAATAGTCGGTCTGACTTAGGAGGAGTTTCAGTGAAGTTGTACACATGCAGATTTATTTTTTCACCCCCTACCCTCCGTCTGTGTGAAGCTGGAGTCCGAGGCTCTTCCTCCGGTGTCTCCCATCCCAGCCACGCTCGATGCTCCCTGACCTAAAACAGAGCGGGCCATCATTTGCACTGGGTTTTTCTAAAACTGAAAACATTTACTGCACAGACAGATATATATATTATACTGAAATATATAGGCTATCAGTGTATTAAAGGTGGTTTAGATATATTTACAAACAATCAAGTTGTTCGCGTGCATAGACAGAAAGTGCTGAAAGTCAGGCTACATATTTCTTTCTGGTAAATGAGAAAAATCATAAAGATAAAATAATTGTTGTATTTTCCATACCTATGTTTAATTACTTACGAGCATATGCTTCTTCCAAATCTTCCGCTTGATCGCGTAGGCCAATTTCTCTTAACACCTTGGCAGTGTGCGCAATGGCCTTCTTTTTCGTGAAATTGCTAATTATCCTTTTCGTAACTGCCATGTTCGACTCCTTTTCAATCAGACCATAGCCGATTTCCTGTCGTGCACTCAGTTTGTGCTTAAATCTGTCCAACTGATCGGCAGAGAGACTGTCCAGCACACCAAGAATAAGATCATAGACAATATCTTCCATACTGTATTAAAAGTTCAGCTGCGTTTCAGCTCAAAGACGTTGTCAGTGTACACCTGCGGGAGAAAAAAATACTTCAGGTGAAGTGACTCAACCCAGTGAAAATCACAGAGGTGGGACGGGCCCTTGGGTGGCTGCTCAGATGCAGGGGCGTGGCAATTGGGCTAGCCCCGGAGTTTGGGTATATTACTGACTGTTTGACATGAATTACTGATACAACCATGAACACTGCACTGCACTACTTTTCACTTCATTTCAACTTTGTTGCAAGTGCTTAATGTCATTAGACATCATCAAGAACTATAATATATGTTAGATTCCATAAAATAAATATTCCTGTTAGAATTTGGACAAAAGTCTATGATAGTGTCATCCAGCCTATTGTGCTATATGGTAGTGAAATATGGGCTCCACTCAGTGAGAAAGACTACACTAAATGGGAAAAACAGCTGAAATTCTGCATGCAGAATTCTGTAAAAGCATATTACAAGTACATAGGAATACCCCAAATAATGCATGCAGGTCTGAATTGACCCTTCGCTAAACCACGCCCCCCTTAGTTATTGTTGCTAAGTCCGTCAAGCTTTCGGAGCCAGCATGGCGCTCCCACTGTCGCTAACTGCACTCCCCGGAGAAATATTGTCCAATTTTTGGAAAATAGAAAAAGCGATTTCAGATAGAAGCAGACAGAAGGGTCTACAATATGCATTTGAAGGTTATATTCAAGATATCACACTGACTCAGCAACAAAATGACATTAAAAAAATTAAGATAGAAGCGAAAGCCTACAGATCAGAATAAAAGTGAACCAACGCATGGCGATTGAGACAGAGGACAACGACATTAAGGTGCAACACTGTTCCTGTAAAGCTGGGTAGGTCTCTATTCACTATTACAATCATTAAAAAGCAAAAGCAGTAGGCCTATATAATGTTACATTCAGTAGTAAGTTAGCTAGCATTAGCTAACTAACGTAACATTAGTCGCCTATATAGTGTGCTGTAACGACATTACTCTGGTTAGCTCCACAGGTAGCTCCATACCCTGGACCTCTGTAAAGCAAAAATATCAGCAGTGTGTCAGCTCAGTCTTCCACAAGATTTGGGTACTGGGACTGGGCTTCCCATTGACAAAGTGCTGAAATAGTAATGAAAAATAGTATTACATTTTGACATCAAGGTAACGTTACCCACTTGGTTTTCTAGAGCTGACTGTAACATCTTAACGTTAGCAAGCTGGCTGGATCACGAATAACAAAGCTAACATTTAGTCTAACTTACCAACGTTGCAACCGGAGCTGTATATCCAGACCGAAGCCACGTTAGCTTAGCTGGCTAACACTTTTCAGGATTTGATTTTGGTTTTGTAAAGGAAAAACGATATCTCCTTGCAACCTCTCTGGGTAACGAGTGTCACTGTTACAAGTGCCCCAGGCACAACGCTTAACCACAATTAGCTAAAATCCACAAAACCAGCTCGAAAATGAAGAAAATCTCTCATTTGTGCGTCAAAGTCAACGGAGTGCCGCCATAAACTGTCGGGCCTCTGTCGGAGTATGTAAAACACGGCGCTGTGATTGGACAGTTTGCGTTTTGGGGTGTGGTTTAGCGAAGGGTCAATTAGGCAGATATCCAATTCTTATTCAAATCCAAAAAAGAACACTAAATTTGATAGAACACCTAAAAATAAGCCCAGACAATTATTTACAATACACGGCTCTACAAACCCAAGAGCTCAGCCCAGAAAAGTGTCCCCTCAGTTAGCTGGTCCTGAAACTCACTACATTAACATATACTAACACAAACCAGCTTCAGGTCAGCACTGCTTCACAACCAATTAGAGTCAACCAAATTATTAAACAAACCAAAATCACCTGTTTGGAACATTGGAACAAGAGTACAAAATCACAAAATAAACTGAATTGCTACCAGACCCGGAGAATACACACTGGCAGAGTATCTCTTCTCTGTCAGAGATACAAAGCAGAGACAGATCCTGACTAAGTACAGGCTCAGTGACCACACGTTAGCAATTGAAAAAGGAAGACTTAAAAAAATCATGGCTACCAAAAGAACGTATTTGTGGTCACTGTGAGACAGGAGAGGTAGAGACGAGAGATGTGGAGAGAGAGAGATAGACAGACAGAGAGAGAGACGGGGGGGATGCCTGGAATTGAGAAAAAACATGGAAAACATTGACTATCATCCTTCAGGAAACATGGTGTAAATCAGTTGCAGTCACTCCGTGTCCCTCAGTCTACCATGAGATCATCATTTCATCTGTAAAACACACTACAGTTACACAGGGAAGAGATTTAAGGGGTATTATCATTTGGTAAGAATCAGAATTTGGAAATTACATCTCAGCAACGAAATCAGATAATTTGCATATTTGGCTAAGAATGAAGGAGATTATTAACTCATCTAAAGATATATTTGTATGTGCTTTATATGCCCACCCCAGTGATTCTCCTCATTACAAAGAGCAGATCCTCTCCACTCTCCACAATGAGATAATACACAGGGTAATTGGAATGTATCTTTCCGCATACCTCTCTCCTAGATGCACAAACATCATCAGAGAGTCCGAGCGCAGGGTCAGCCATAGTACGGCGCCCCTGGAGCAGTTTTAGGGGTTCAGTGCCTTGCTCAAGTGCCCAGGAAGTGAACTGGCATCCCTCATTCTTACAGTTCATTGTCTCCCTGCCTGACTATACCTCTGACAATGGCAACACTAATAAATTTGGTCAGAAATATCCTAAACGTAGTTGACTTTCCCAGAAATAGCCCTGACCTCCAAGTCAATAAAAATGGGAAACATCTCATAGAGCTGGCTAAGAGGACAATACATCTATAGTTCATCTCTTGGCTGTAGCATTGTTGACTATCTGATCACAGATTTGGATCCATTCTCTTTCAGAACATTCACGGTCAAGCCACCAACACCTCTGTCAGATCACAACCAAATTACTGTGCATCTAAAAATGGCAGCTAACACACATACACACATACACAGCCCAGTAAGCTGTACAACATCAGGATACGTTACAGATGGGCCCAAAACAGCAGAGGAATATCAAAGAGCAATTTGTGAACCTAAAATTCAATCACTTTTAAACAGTTTTCTTATTAACATACCCTCACAATAAAGAAGGAGTAAATCTGGCCAGGGAGAAAATATCAAAATCCATTAGACTACCCAATTACAGAAAAATAATTAACTGAGAAACTTTAGGACCTGCTGCCCAAAAAGGCATGTGGAGCTGATGGCATCCTGAATGAAATGCTCAAAAATGCTGATAACAAATTGAGCTTGGCCATACAAAAACTGTTCGACTTGTCAGATATTTCCCTGACATCTGGAACAAAGGAATCATAGCGCCCATATTCAAGAGTAGAGACAAATTTGACCCTAACAATTACCGAGGCCTGCGATGGATTGGCGACCTGTCCAGGGTGTATTCCTGCCTCTCGCCCGGAAAGCATGCTGGGATAGGCTCCAGCCCCCCCCCGCGACCCTGACCAGGAATAAGCGGCTTAGATAATGGATGGATGAATTACCGAGGCATCTGTGTAAGCAATAATCTGAGGAGGGTATTCTGTTGTATCATAAACACAAGACTTATAAACTTCATTATTGAGCACAATGTCTTGAGTAAAAGTCTAATTGGATTCTTATCAAATTACAGAAAATCTGATCATATTTTCACCCTTCACACCCTAATAGGCAAGCATGTTATCCAAAACAAAACCCCAATTTTTGCCTGCTTTGTAGATTTCCAAAAGGCGTTTGATTCTATTTGGCATGAAGGTCTATTCTTTAAACCTTTTGAAAGTGGTGTAGGGGGAAAAACATATGACGAATCTGCAGCACAGGCGGCACGGTGGTGCAGTGGATAGCACTGTCGCCTCACAGCAACAAGGTCCCGGGTTCGAATCCCGGCCGGGGACCTTTCTGGGTGGAGTTTGCATGTTCTCCCCGTGTCCGCGTGGGTTTCCTCCGGGTACTCCGGTTTCCTCCCACAGTCCAAAGACATGCACGTTAGGCTAATTGGAGAGTCTAAATTGCCCTGTAGGTATGAGTGTGTGAGTGAATGGTGTATGTAGTGCCCTGTGATGGATTGGCGACCTGTCCAGGGTGTATTTCCTGCCTCTCGCCCCAATGCATGCTGGGATAGGCTCCAGCCCCCCTGTGACCCTAACTAGGAATAAGCGGCTGAAGATGAGATGAATCTGCAGCACCTGGTCTCACTCTTTATGACTCTGAAATTAAATTCCTACTTTACACAGATGGCCTGGTTCTGCTGTCATCAACAAAAGAGGGTCTACAGCAGAACCTTGATCTGTTACAACCGTTCTGGGCCCTGACCACTAACCCCCAAAAGACTAAAATACTAATATTTCAAAAAAGGCCCAGATGTCAGGGAAACAAACAGAACTTTAGCCTAGGAACAATTAAAATTAAGCAAACAACCAACTACCCATACCTAGGGTTGAAAATCAATTTCACTGGAAATTTCAACTTGGCCATTAAGGAACTGAAGGAGAAAGCAAGAAGGGCTTTCTATGCCATTAAAAATCTATTAATTTTTACATCCCAATTAGGATCAGGCTCAAAATATTCCAATCAGTCATTGAACCTATTGCACTGTATGGCAGAGAGGTGTGGGGTCCACTCACAAAACAAGAATTTGGAAAATGGGCCAAAAATCCAACTGAAACCTTGTATGCAGAGTTCTGTAAAAGCATCCTTCGGGTGCAGAGGAAAACACCCAACAATGCATGCAGGGCAGAATTAGACCAATATCTTTTATCGATTCACATTGGAAAAAGAGCAATACAATTTTGGAAACACTTAAAAATGAGTGACCCCCACTCTTATCACTTTAAAGCTCTGAAAAGCCAAGAAATGAACATTGAGAAGAGTCCCTCAGCCAACTGGTCCTGAGGCTCAATACATTAACATCTCCTAGCCCAACCTAATTATTAATAAATACAAAGAAATATACATAACCCATTGGAATGAAATTACAAAAAACCCAAATAAACGTCAATGCTATTTGGCTCTAAACAGACAGTACACCATAGCAGACTATCTGACCACGGTTTGAACTGTTGCCGTCAGGCAGACGGTACAGATCCATCAAAGCACGAACAAACAGACTCAAAAACAGTTTCTACCCATCAACAATAACTACACTTAATGCAGCTACAAAATAACCTGTGATACATGTCTGAAAGTGCAATACTTATCTTAAAGTGCAATAAGGGAATGTGCAATGACGGAGAATGTTTGAATGTGTGGTTGTGTGTGTTTCGCTTAGTATTTATCCTAGATATATTATTCTGTAAATTACTGATATTTTTTGTATTCTTACATGTCTTTATATACTATTGTAATTTTGCACTGACTGGTTGGCATTTCAATTTCGTTGTACGTGTTACAATGACAAATAAAAGGATCTATCTAGTAATCCCAACAATGTCATAACCCCCATTCAACATGACAGCCTCCAGTTCCAAAAAAAATCTTTTTATGCTTCTCGCATTTAAACACATGAGCTTCAGAGCCTTACTCACACTTATGTTGTCCTTCCCCTCCACACCTGAGTGTGCCGAACCACCTCTATTCACATTATGATCTAAAAAATCTTTATTAATGATATCCTCAGATGTATTATACTCCGCCTTGGTATCTTCCATCTGGGCAGTCTGTACCTCCCTATCCATAATACTACTACTACTAATTTCCCTCCCTGCCCCCCCAGTCCCCAGTTTAAATATTCCTCCGCTACCCTAAGCATATGCTGGTCCAATGCATCTGTACCCCTCCGGTTCAAGTGTAACCCGTCCCGCTTGTACAGGTCACCCTGTTCCAAAAGGAGTCCCAGTGCCCCATAAACCTGTACCCCTCTTTCCTGCACCAGGTTTTGTAGCCACGTGTTAAATCTCCATATAAAATTCTGCTTGCCTTTGCTAGCACGTGGTACTGGCAGAATTCCAGAGAAGATCACCGTGGAGGTTCTGCCCCTTAACTTTGTTACTAATTCTATAAATTTGTCCTGCAGAACCTCAAACCTACCCTTACCTATGTCATTGGTTCCAACATGGACCATGACCACTGGATCCACCCTGCTCTGGCCAGGAGCTTGTCCGCGTGTTCCAGGAGATCTCAACCTGAGCACCAGGCAGGCAACATGCCATGCAAGATTCCTTTTCCGAGAACAGACTATACTGTCTACACCTCTAATGATTGAATCCCCACTACAATTAACTCCCTTTTCCTGAGTGGCATGGCCGCCAGGGTGCCCTGGGGCTCATCAGTCCTCCCGCTCACAGAGGGCTGGGCCAGATCCTCTTCCTGCAAGGGCTGGAATCGGTTGGACACCACAATCTCTGGAGATGCCGCCCCTGCATGCATGTGCGCCCTACCATCTTTTCTCCCTACGCTGGCTCCCCCTACCCCGCTTCACACACAACTCTCTCTCCCTACCTGCTCTAGAGTCTCCCCCCTACCCTGCTTCGGCGTGCAGGCTATCAAGGATCTTGCTCTCGAGGTGCTTCACAAGCTGGCATCTGTCGCAGATTAAACTCTCCTGGAAGTCTTCTTCCAGAAACGCAATCATTCTACAACACTCACACTACACTGCCGGTGGCCACATATTCACCCCTAAATATATCTACTGCTCTCCCTGCACTGAACAAATTATTGCCTAAACAGAGACACCAAGTCGATAAAAAAATACTATACACCTCGGTTCCGAACACTCAGGTGCAGAAATGTCTAAATGGAAACAACACTTAAAGCGAATTAAAAAACTTTCGGTCCGGTTTCTGTAGCAAGAGCGCTGGTAGCAGCCAACCGAAACGGCTATATGCTCTACGCTTGAAATACAACAATTAAATGTAAATTTAAGCCAACAAAAGCTAGTTAGCTATAATATACTTCCCTACTCTTGGATTTGCTCCTGAGAGGGCGAAAAACCACAAAAAACCCTTGCGTCTGCTAGGTGTAATACAAATCGGTAACTTTTTAACAAGCTTTCCGAAGCTAGACGGGGAAAAAATGGAAAATTCCCTCTGTCCCCTAACGGCGACAAACGTTTACCTTAAGAGCAAATCTTTTATCCCTTTACCTTTCTGATGATAAAACGCCGAACCCTAAGCAACAATACAAACACAATTGAATCTCTTCAGGTAACAGGAAAAAACTGTTTTACTCAACTATCATTGAGACATTATGTATCTTTTCCAGTACAACCCATAAAAGAACACATATCTGTAATACTACATTTTATTTGTTCATATTTACAGGATGCTCAATGAAGAATAAATACCAAATACAGTATTTGCAAATATAAGTATTACTTATTGTATTTCCCGTTCTGTGGGAATTGTATACAAGGGGTTATATGAAATGTAAAAAAATAGTTTGATCGACAGAAACAAAGAACTCACTGTGATGGGAGGATCTCCATGTCTGCCACTCCAGAACCCTCCACGCCCAATGCCCTTCTCTCTGTCATAATAACATAATAATCATCCATTCCAACAAACCACAGAACAAAATGACTGTAAATTCATTAACATTTTAATCTTTCATCATTCTATCTTCAAATTCAGGACAGGATTGAACTTTTTTTAAATATATCTTCACCGTTGTGGCAATTGCTAATTTACAGATATTTACATTCATAAAAACTCCTTAATAATTTGTATTGATATTTTGAAATTGATATTTTCTGTCAATCAGTATCATATTTCAAAACGTTTATTAGTTATTTGCATATAAATATTTCACTGTACCAAATCACATGGTCACCGTATGCTGTAACAAACCATTGTGATCTGTAAACAGTCAATTCGAGATTTATTATCGTACATTAGCTGACATTTTCAAATAGTAATGAGGTAACAATAATGTAATGTCATACATTTATTACTACATACTGTGTGCGGTGTGCGACATTTAAGTGTGTGTGTGTGTGACTGTGCTTTAATCCCTAGTGTATGTGTGTGACTGTGTGTGTGTATGTGAGTGGGTTTTCTATTTTAACACACTGAGTGTGAGAGAGAAAGAGAGAAAACTGCAAGCAGACATTTAAGTCACATATGACTTTTTTCCATGCTTAGCTGCAGAGTTGAGATGAGAAATCAATTGCTCTGCCACTAATTTCTCAATAACCTTGGACATAATTGGAAGTATGCTAATTGGTCTATAATTTGATGCAGAATGAGGATCAGCACTTTTAAAAATGGGCACAACAACTGCAGGTTTCCACTGTTTTGGAAATATCCCCTGAGATAAGGAGATATTGACAATATGGGCAATTGGTTTTATTAATAAACATTCAAGATCCTTGATCACAACAGAGTCCATTTCATACACGTCCTTTGACCATTTGGGTTTCAGTGAATCAATGACCTTCGCTACCTGCGATTCCGACACTCTTTCCAGATTGAAGGTGGGTAAAACAGAGTTTGCTGCCATGACACTATGCTGCTGGTGTGGAGGAAAACTGTTGGCAATAGTTTGTAGATTACAGAATCTACAAAGTAATCATTTAAGGCTTCAGCCACATCAAATTACTTATTTATTAGAGTGCCATTAATCCTTAGTTCAATGTGTTTTCTAACATTATTCTGTCCAGTTAATTTCATTATGTGCTGCCATATGATTTTAGAGTTTCCCTTGGCATTTTCTATTATTGTGAGAAAATAATCTGCCTTGGCTTTCCTAAGCTCTTTTGTTGCTTTATTTCTTATTGAGGCAAATTTCTGCCTATCAGTTGTTAGTTTAGACTTCAGTGATGTTTTTAGGGCCTGGTCTTGTTCTTTCATAATTTGAATTAGTTTCATTTATCCATGGGAGGGAAGACCTTCTATTTTTGCATCTAAACTTTTTAGAAAATGTTTTAATTGTATTGTGTAGTTTTTCTGTAAAGCACTGGCTAATATATTCCAAGTCATCTGATTTCAGCATGTCATCCCACTTAATATTCTGCACAGCATTTTTAAAGTCTCCCTTTTTATTCTTTGGTATCCACACGGATTCCGAGCTCTGACTGAAGCTGGAAAAAACTTTCCCATTCACTTTTCTTGCCATTAAAATGAAATTATGATCTGACAGGCCTGTTATCATGTTATATGATTTTATTATTCTGTCTGGCATATTGCCAAAAATTTGATCTATCTGGGTGCAGGAGGAATGTGTGATTCTGGTTGGCCCTTTAACTATTTGTGAAAGATTAAAGCCGTCAGTAACTTGTTTTAGATGCCTTTTTGAGGACTTGTCTTCCCAATTTACATTAAAGTCCCCCATAACGATAACCTCCCTATTAAAATCACATTGTTGCAATAATTCTCTAAATTTTTCATAAAAACTGATATTAGACAAGGGGGGGCGGTATAGCACAATAAGAGTGAAAGACATCTCTAGAGAAAGTTCAATGTTTAGACCTAGGCATTCCAGGTCACAGTCTATGAAATTGATTTCATTACACCTTATGGTTTCTTTAACATAACACAGAACACCACCACCCTTTCCCTGCTTGCGATCATTACTAAACATGTTAAATCCATTCACATTTATTGCTGCGCACTGAGAATTTCCATTCAGCCATGATTCAGACATCCCTAAATAATCAAAGTTTGAATCTAGTAAGAGATGTTGTACTTGTTCACATTTTGAAAGAATACTTCTAATATGTATGTGGCTGGCTAGAAGTCCTTTGGACTTTTTTACTGCGGGGATCCCAGACTAATCTAGAGTTATTTACAGTTTTAAAAACATTCCATTTCCGATGTTTGATGATTGCTTTGTTGATGCGATGAATACTTACTCGCGCATGGATGTTCTGATGAGTACAGTGAAGTCCTCCTGACGAGGATAACCTGGTGGTAACTAGGCTGCTACTGGGGCCTGGGCCAGGCCTGATGGTAGCTGGGCTGCTACTGGGGCCTGGGCTAGGCCTGGCGGCTGGGCTGCTACTGGGGCCTGGGTTAGGCCTGATGGTAGCTGGGCTGCTACTGGGGCCTGGGCTAGGCCTGGCGGCTGGGCTGCTACTGGGGCCTGGGTTAGGCCTGATGGTAGCTGGGCTGCTACTGGGGCCTGGGCTAGGCCTGATGGTAGCTGGGCTGCTACTGGGGCCTGGGTTAGGCCTGATGGCTGGGCTGCTACTGGGGCCTGGGTTAGGCCTGATGGTAGCTGGGCTGCTACTGGGGCCTGGGCTAGGCCTGGCGGCTGGGCTGCTACTGGGGCCTGGGCTAGGCCTGATGGCTGGGCTGCTACTGGGGCCTGGGTTAGGCCTGATGGTAGCTGGGCTGCTACTGGGCCTGCCTGGGCTAGGCCTGGCGGCTGGGCTGCTACTGGGGCCTGGGTTAGGCCTGATGGCTGGGCTGCTACTGGGGCCTGGGTTAGGCCTGATGGCTGGGCTGCTACTGGGGCCTGGGTTAGGCCTGATGGCTGGGCTGCTACTGGGGCCTGGGTTAGGCCTGATGGTAGCTGGGCTGCTACTGGGGCCTGGGCTAGGCCTGGCGGCTGGGCTGCTACTGGGGCCTGGGTTAGGCCTGATGGCTGGGCTGCTACTGGGGCCTGGGTTAGGCCTGGCAGCTGGGCTGCTACTGGGGCCTGGGGCCTGCTGTTTTCTCCTTTTGTGTTTGAAGGCAGTGGGTGCAGGACAGTTTGGTTTTCTTCCATTTCCACAACACATTTTGTATGCAGTTCCAATTCTCTCTGATTCATCAGCCGAACTCTAACTGCAGCTTTTACCTTACTATCCGACATTTTCATCCACTTTCTCCCAACAAGACTATGCGGATAACGTTATAGCTAACTACATCCCCTGCTGCGCTCTAGTTTCCGACAGCATCCCTGCCGCCATCTTCCAGCAGTTTGTGCTCTGGATCTCTCCATGTTGCGTGCCGTTGTGACGAGTGTTGTCCCCTAAACTAGCACAAGGATACACAGCTACGCTTCGGAGCAGAGGAGGATGCTACGCGCTTGGACCCAGACGTTGCTTTGACAGCTAACCGGATTCAGCAAACGCAAATGCTGATGATATGTTGACTAGCAAGCAAATGTTATCTAATGTTAACAGCAGCTTGTTTTTTGTCAAATAAAATTGACCATGGCTGTCTCAGTCACCAGATCTCAACTCAACTGAACGCATATGAAGTTTGTGGAGCGGCGCCTGCATTTTCCACCACCCCATCATCAACCGGTGTGAGAGTCATTTCCCCTTTCTAAACTGCATTTAGTATTTTGGGGCATTTACACACCCGTGGCAACAGCTTTTTATGAATTGTTTAAAACATGCAGTTTCAATGATTCCTTTAGTTCATATCCATACCATACCATGCCCATATTCTGAAACATTAGGTGATGTATTTTCATGTTTTATATCTGGGGTGCCTCTGCCTTCCCTACCCACTCCTTGGACTACGGGACAGTCATGAGTCCTTTTTGGCAGTAGAGCACCCAGGCTGTTTACTGTAGTGTACCCCTGTTTCAAGGCAAAGGGAACCTTTGTGAATTCCACACAGATATAACATCAACACTTTTGCATCATAAGTGTCCAGATGTGTTTTGTTCTAAAAGTCCACTTTGCCAATTCACTAAATTACTATAACTACCACTGTGTAGCTGTATGTTACTGCTTAGAGTGTGTATGTGTGTGTGTGTGTGTGTGAGGGAGAAAATAGACAGCATGTGTCTTCTCAACATACCTGCTTCACCCTTCTGTTCCCAGGAGTCGAGGTATGTAGAAGTTCTCAATCCACCCCACAAAATGGTGTCTGTGCCACATTATTTAGAGGCTCTCCCTCTCTCTCTCTCTCTCTTCTCTCTCTCTCTGTCTCTCTCTCTCTCTCTCTCTCTCTCTCTCTATATATATGTGTGCGTCCTGATCAGCTGCCGAGACCGACGCCTTCCACACAGGGGTACACTACAGTAAACTGCCTGGGTGCTTACCGTACCGTTAGTTATCTGTTAGCTGTTTGCTTCAGTATATTAAAGTATATTGTATATTATCATTTTACCTGTGCTTTTTCCCCTCTATTTTCTGTCCATTCGCCTCCTAGGCATTGTGCTGCATAAACAGTGGTTTTCACTTCAGTTCTAAAGCGCAACCCCACACATGAACTTCCTGGTTCTGTGTGGCTCAGTAGGTAGAGTGTGGTTCTGTGTGGCTCAGTAGGTAGAGCGTGGTTTTGTGTGTCTCAGTAGGTAGAGCGTGGTTCTGTGTGGCTCAGTAGGTAGATCGTGGTTCGTGTGGCTCAGTAGGTAGAGCGTGGTTCTGTGTGCCTCAGTAGGTAGAGCGTGGTTCTGTGTGGCTCAGTAGGTAGAGCGTGGTTCTGTGTGTCTCAGTAGGTAGAGCGTGGTTCTGTGTGTCTCAGTAGGTAGAGCGTGGTTCTGTGTGGCTCAGTAGGTAGAGCGTGACAGTCACACAATTTCCCAGAATGTACGATGCTGCGATGTATATTTACCGAGAGCTCAACTAAAATGCAGGCTGGAGAAAGTTCAGTGGTGCTATTTTCTCATGTTCTATAGGATGGCGTAGGTTTACTACATTTCCCATGAGCATAGGACTCATTCATTTATTAATACATGCAACAGAGCTTTCAGACAAAATAATGTTTTTAAAATGGTTAAGAACTTTTGTACTTTTCATAAACTGTGACAATAATTATTCAAGTATCTATGGTTGCTCTCAATTCATTTAAGGTTGTTTGCGTTTTGTCATTTTAGTATTTGCTATTTTGCTGTATTGAGTGGATGTACTTTTTCTATGTGTGTTCATGCATATATTTTGTTTTGTTTGATTTTATTTTTTGATGCATACTTTTCTTTCTCTGTAGTTTATTGGGGACAGGTGTTGGAAATTAGCCTCTGGCTATAAACTCTTAACCCCTTGTTGACGATTGCTGCAAATTAGCCTCAAACCCCTTAAGACCTTAACCCTCTGAGGTCCGTGCTAAGCTTTTAGATGTTTTTGATTTTGGCATGGTCTGATATTTATCTCAATTTCATCAATTTAACACACACTTACTCCAAAGTGTTTGATATTTTTATTTGAAGGACAATCACAGCTACATTTGTATGCCATCAATAGTTTGGTCAGTATCATATGCAGCTTGTAAATAGATCTACAAACACACAAGTTAAAAATAGTAAATTTTTCTGCTGTCACAAAAGTTGTGAAAGCACACACTAAACTATAGTGATGACTTGTTTTGCCAATGTGCGTTTGTTCATCAATGTCTTGGTTATGTAAGGGTGTGAAAACAGTTTAGCACATCTGAGATCTAAATAGCTAAAAACCTGTTTTTATCAGAACTGGTCACATTTATTTCAGGCTGTGGGAGGGCTAAATGCTAAATACCTGAATATTCATTATTCATTGTCCACACCTCTAAGATCTGTCAGATGGGCCATCTCACTGGGCCATCAGTGTTATATTCTGAGTTCCTGTTCTGTTGTTTTTGGTCTTTGTTTATTTTTCATTCAGTCCTTATTCATTATTCTTTATCCAGTATTGCATTTTCCCTGTTCTGTCACGTTCTGCTCCCTGTCTGTCCTTGTTCCGTTTATTTCGAGATCCACTCCTTGTCTTGTCATGCACTTCGGGAGTTTATACTTTTCGGGTTTTTTTTCCGCCTTCGCTTATTATATCGTTTTCTTCCTTCTTACTTTCTAGATTGCACTTTGTATATATTAGGTAGATGTGTATAGTACTAACCAACTAATCTACTAACGTTAGGGATTTAGATTAAGTTACTAACACGCTGAATATGTTTGGCGTCACAAGACGCCGAATTCATATATTTTCACGAGTATTTGAAAACAAGCGAAATAAATAACATTTTAGGCTGTTTGAAAAGTATTCTTCCATAGATCTTGTGTGCATATTGCAATTTGTTACGTTGCAACACGCGGAATATGTAGTCACAAGACGCGAATTCATATAGGCCTTTGAATATATATACGAGTATTTGATAACATGGCAAATCAAATATAGTTACTTACTCTTCGTCAGTTATTGTCTTAAATCGCTTGTCATCAATACTCTCAAACACTGCAGCGCAGAAAATCTTTCCATCTTGAATAAAATTGTATGTCTGTATAAAATCTTGCTTCAAATTGTCGGACAGTTTATGTGTTTACGCGCGTTTTCACACATGGCCCCACCCTCCCCACACACCTCGCGAAACTCGCCCCTAGTTACCATGTCAATAGAAGGGGACGTTACTACCAGGTAAAAAAGAGAGTAAAAGGCAAGGTTTACTTTTGGTCTAATTAACCTAATTTAAAAATCCCATTTGATTTGCCAGTGCTCAAATCGGAAAGTCGCGATTCTAAGGTTTCTGTCAATGTTTTTGTCGCGTGTGTATGATAAAATATCGCGAAGTTAGAAATAGTAATATACTTTTATTGCTGCTGGGAGCGGCGCCGCTACCAAGCGACCTCAGGGGTTAATACAGCAAAAAATTCATTTAATTTTTTTTTAATTCAGGCAATAAGGGTTAATCCAATCCATCTGATGCTTGTTTTTCTAACATTGTAACAGTGCTTTTTGATACATCCCTGACAAATAACCAAATAAATACCAATAAAATAGTTTTGGGTGTGATATTGGCTGACCTAATTGCTTGTATTGACCCGGATTGTGAGGATGAGAGCAGAGGATGTGCTTGTTTGAGCTGAGATACGGTAGAAAAGGTTTATCTGCTGTGCTTTTGTGTTCAGTCATGGAGTCTGCACGTCACCCAGTAGAGATAAACAGGTGTGGGAGAATCAGATCTCAGCCGGGGCCAGATAGACTGAGTGATCCGGAACCACATTTAATACTTCTTAAAAAACAACACATTTCTTCAGAGTCAGATGTAATCGGGTTTTATTGTACGCAATAAAATCACCTACAAGAAAACCAGGCTGTTCGCGAAAGCAGCTCTGGCCTCTTTCCGTGCATCAACCTTTAACATGTCATAACTCCTCCTGCCTTGGAGCTTGACGTTATAACCACTCCCACTTAGCTCACTCCCTCCCCTCGAACTCATGGCATTCCATCCCCATTGTGACCAATTTTTTACTTTCCTTTGTTCATAATTTCATCATTTAATTAAAAGATTAATGAAAAGAAATAAACAGACACTTCAGCTGACCCAACTGTGTACTAGGTATTTACCTGTATTATGTAGCTTATTAATAATTTTATTGGATAAGTGGCTAC
>JAINUG010001385.1:0-23759 GCA_029706075.1 Aldrovandia affinis | reverse complement strand
CTGCACGAGACACCCCGTTAGCGCTGCCACGCGCCCGCTCACTGCACGAGACACCCGTTGCGCTGCCACGCGCCCGTCTACTGCACGAGACGCCCCGTTAGCGCTGCCACGCGCCAGACAGGCGAGCCCGCCAGCGCAAACGCGTCTCCGAGCGATCGCGTTAGAGTCGACGAGTCGGGCGGTGAATCTGCCGGGCGAGAACGGAATAAATACAAATAAGTTTATGTATAACTGACGAGGCCAGGGCAGTCAAACTGAAACTCCCTGTGAGTCTTCAGTGCGAAATGCCATTCCACATTATAGCTCGTGCATCATTGTCCGTAAGGTTGATTAGCTGCATATATTTACATATCAACACACGTTATGTTCATATGCCGATTCGTAAGGCTGTTGTGATGTTGCCAGGCAATGCTGCCCTATTTTGTGCAGGTTACTGTATTGCCTTCGTGTTTAGCTGCTGCAGTAGGATTCATGCTTTCTCGATTTGTGTCGTCGAGTCATTTTCAGCGTATCATTCGTCTGGCCGAGTGAATGATTGGGTTAATTCAGTAATTAAGGGCAGGAAGCAAGCAGACCCTTCTTGATCCCTCATCCTGCCAGGGCTCACACACACGAGCTGGGCTCCACCTGGATAATATTGAGCTCAATCTAATAAAGAGCCAGAACTGAACCCAACAGCAGAGCAACGCATAAGCAAAACGTTGTTATGGCAACCTTCCAGTAGCTCAAAATGCTGAGAGAGAACGCCGTGTTGTTGAATGTACAGGTAACTGCCAAAATAAAGGGAACACTTGAGTACATTAAGGGTTCTGGCGGCTCTGTTGTGGTGTGGGGAGCATTTTCCTGTCATGGTTTAGGTCCACTCAACCCCTTAGAGGGCAAGGTAAACACCAATAAATACAAAGCCATTCTGAGTGATCACCTTCATCCTGTGGTGAAGCATTTCTATCCTGATGGGAGTGGTCTCTTCCAGGATGACAATGCCCCCATCCACAGGGCACGAGTGCTCACTGAATGGTTTGATGAGCATTAAAACAATGTAAACCATATGCCATGGCCGTCTCAGTCACCAGATCTCAGCCCAATTGAGCAGTTATGGGAGATTCTGGAGCGGTGCCTGAGACAGCATTTTCCACCATCAACACAAAACACCAAATGATCCAATTTCTCATGGAAGAATGGTAGTTGCATCCCTCCAATAGAGTTCCAGACACTTGTAGAATCTATGCCAAGGTGCATCAAGCTGTTCTTGTCACGTCTCGTGTTCGTGTTCCCGTAATTAGGTGTTTTCATTTATTCCATGTTTTCATGGTTGTCTGGTCCGTGTTTTCACTTTCACTTACCTGTTCCCAGTCTTGTCATTGTATTATCGTTTTCACCTGTTCCTCACGTGTCTGATTGCAGTTAGCTGCATTCATGTTAATTCCTGATTGTTTCTCGTTATGTCTGATGTAGTTAGCTGTTCATTTCCTGATTGTCTCGTTATTGTATTATTGTTTTCACTTAATTCCTCATGTGTCTGATTGCAGTTAGCTGCATTCATGTTTATTCCTGATTGTTTCTTGTTACGTCTAAATGTATTTAAGCTGTGTGTTTTCCCATGTTCGTTGCCAGATTGTCTTGTGCTTTGTGTATGCTTACACTACTCTCCAGCGTTTTCTCTGTTTCCCCGCGTTTTGTTTCATCGTGTTTGTGTTCGTGCTTGTGCTCCAGTGTTCGTCTTAATCAGTTCAGTCTCGTTCCCGCTCCTCCCTGTGTTCCCTGGACTGCTTTCACGTTATCGACCTTCGCCTGCCCACTGACTACGCCTTGCCTGCCCCTGATACCCCTGAAGCCCGCAACGAACTCTGCCTGTCCCCGACCATTCTTTGGATCCCTGCATTGCTCTGTTTACCCCTGTATGACCATTGCCTGTTTATGCAATAAAAGCCATTATTGCATTTCTGGGTCCGCGCCTGGTTTTCCGACACCGTTCCTGACAGTTCTGGTGGCTGGCAGTGATTCAATGCCCTATTAAGACACTTTATGTTGGGTTTTCCTTACTTTGGCAGTTACCTGTATGACATTTTCTGTTTTATAGTTTTGAACAGGTTTTCATTGATTCTTTTCTGGGAATTGGAACCACTTAGTGAGTAACAACCTCTCATAAAACAGGATGCAGAATAACTAAGGAAGCTTGTGTATGACCTCCTGCCTTCGGCCATAGCTGGTAATCCTAACTGGAAGCATACCCCTGATCACAATGGCAAACAAAACAACGATACCACTGTACCACATTATCACAAAACAAATGTTCACAGTTAGATTGTTTTAAAATTAGTCTAGATGCCTCCCGCATGGTCCAGTGGTTACAACGTCTGACGCTGGCCACGGAGACCGGGTTCAATTCCCGTCTCACCAGAGTCGGCTCTGGCCGGGAGCGCCGACATGACGTTCGCTGCGCATAAGAGTGGCCCTGTAGTGTACTGGGACGGTTGACACTTGGCGAGTGCCGTCTCGGAAGAGGCTTCAGGTCGCTTGCATCGCTACCGCTACCGTCGCTAGGGGGGGATTGACATAAAAATAGTGGGTCTAATTGGCTACCAAAATGGGAGAAAATGGGAGAAAAATCTGAAACAAAAATTATAAAAAAATTGGGCTAGATTACCTGAGTTGTAATTTTATTCATGTATCAGTGTAGCTCTGTTAATTTTACTGCTATATGTCAGTGATTCCCTGTGGCGTTGGCAACACTTAGGTTGTGGGTTCGATTCCCACTGGGACCATATATACTGAAAAATGTATTAATTCACTACTGTAAGTCGCTTTGGATAAAAAGCGTCTGCTAAATGGCATATATTATTATGATATTACATTTACATTTACAGCATTTAGCAGACGCTCTTATCCAGAGCGATTTACAAGATGTGCATTAATACATGGTAGGAACAATCATAGTTAGCGCACGAGATCAGTGCAGTAAAACAGCGATAGACATCATTGCAGGCGTCTGCATACCATACCTGTTTTTGATGTGATATATTATATACATTTGTACATACAGGAAGAATACGGTCGAACACAATGGGGCGATTGAGCTTATAACGTAAAACGTTTTACTAGATCAGGGTTTCTCAAACTTTTTTACTCCACGACCCCATTTCATGGGTCGGAAAAAATCGTGACCCCATACACAAATAAAAATTCGCGACCCCATACATAAATCGCGACCCCATCAAGTTGAATGGAAATGGCATCGAGTTGTCCGACGTAACGTTGCCCAACCACGGAACGGTTTCATGCAAGAGCATTTTCTGTGGACGGGGGTACACGCGAAAAAAGGTGAGACCAGTTCATTTATTTCAAGGACCGGGGTGCAAGAGGAAAAATAATTTGCGCCCCTCGGAATTTTACACCCGGTCCGTGCCCTAACTGTGTTTTTTGGCGTCTTCTGAAATTCCCGCCCCTCGGAAGTTTGCAGGTTTTTTTACATGTATTTTTTGGCGACCCCACCATGAACCTTTGGCGACCCCAAGTGGGGTCGCGACCCATAGTTTGAGAACCTCTGTACTAGATCGATCAAGCGGACAGAACTCGGATCATGCCGTCGGTGCCAATTTGGAGTGCTACAGGACATGAAATGCTCCCACGTGCAGAATGAAGTTTGTTCGCACATCACCCCCCCCTAGTTAGCTTTGTCTAAACACCGCCGTGCCGAAAGGAGCCGCACAAGATTGCATTTCTTCTCCTTGATCCGTCGGGGGCCAAAGGTCTGAAATACACATAACCCATGCGCAGTCTCCGCCGGAAAAGGTCGCTTCCTGGGACGAGTCGGCTGAAATGTAATATGTTCACGCGAGCGCTTCCTGCGTCTGGACACGTGCGCGCGGCAGTGCTGTTTACGCATCGCGGAAAGCCCATGGCAAAGCGGTCTGTGTGCGCGCGCGCCTCTGTCTGTGTGTGTGTGTGTGTGTGTGTGTGTGTGCGCCTCGCTATGTGTGTGTGTGTGTGTGTGTGTGTGTGTGTGTGTGTGTGTGTGTGTGTGTGTGTGTGTGTGTGTGTGCGCCTCTCTGTCTGTGTGTGTGTGTGTGTGTGTGTGTGTGTGTGTGTGTGTGTGTGTGTGTGTGTGTGTGTGTGCCTGTGCGCTCTGTCTGTGTGTGTGTGTGTGTGTGTGTGTGTGTGTGTGTGTGTGTGTGCGCCTCGCTCTGTGTGTGTGTGTGTGTGTGTGTGTGTGTGTGTGTGTGTGTGTGTGTGTGTGTGCCTCGCTCTGTCTGTGTGTGTGTGTTGTGTGTGTCGTGTGTGTGTGTGTGTGTGTGTGTGTGCCTCGTCTGTCTGTGTGTGTGTGTGTGTGTGTGTGTGTGTGTGTGTGTGTGTGTGCGCCTCGCTCTGTCTGTGTGTGTGTGTGTGTGTGTGTGTGTGTGTGTGTGTGTGTGTGCTGTGTGTGTGTGTGTGTGTGTGTGTGCGCCTCTGTGTGTGTGTGTGTGTGTGTGTGTGTGTGTGTGTGCGCGCCTGTCTGTGTGTGTGTGTGTGTGTGTGTGTGTGTGTGCGCCTCGCTCTGTCTGTGTGTGTGTGTGCGTGTGTGCGTGCATGTGATTGTGTGTGTGCGTTTGTGTGTGTGTGTGTGTGAGTGTGTTTGTGTGTTTGTGTTTGCGCCTGTGTGTGCGTGCGCCTGTGTGTGTTTGTGTGTGCGTGTGTGTTTGCGTGCGTATGTTCTTGTTTATGTGTGTGTGTTGTGCGTGCGTACACATGCACACAAGAACACACGCATGCAAACACATATGCACAAACACACACACAGGCGCATGCACACAGGTGCATGCACACACACACACAGGCGCAAACACACACGCACACACAAACACACACAGGCGCACGCACACACACGCAGACGCACACACAAACACACAGACACATAAACAAGACCACACGCACGCACACACGCACACACAGGCACAAACACACACAGGCGCACGCACACACACACAAACACACTCACACACACACACACACAAACACACACACACAATCACATGCACGCACACACACACACAGGCGCAAACACACAAACACACACACACACACACACACAAACATGCACATTACCATTTAATTTTTGTTGTTGTTGCATGTTGATGTCTTTGTGCCAATAAAGCATATTAAACTGAATTGAATAGATTTGAATTGAGAGAGGGATAGAGACAGAGAGAGAAAGGAGAGAGAGAGAGGGAGAGTTTTGTTTTACTTTTGATGTTCCTTTATTACACACACGAGAATCTTTCCACCATTACATACACACCCCACAGAATCAAATCAGCATTCAAAAGAAACAAAAAAACTAATCCAGCACAAACAAATCCCTCAATCCAAACACATCCCAATGCACCACATTCTTTTAAATGTTCCCACATCATGCATCATTTTATAATATTCAAACTGGACCCTAAGGAGCGCAGAGACATACCCCCTAAAAACCAACAGTGCATCTGTGGACCCACAACCCCAAAGTGTGTAATCCATATCGCCAGTTTCACCTGACCCTACAGGAAGTTCCTTAAGAGAAAATCACTCCTCACCACAAACACACATTTCCAAGCAGGGCTGGGTGTGACCCCCCCAACAAAAATTTTTTTTTAAAAAGGAAATGCACTTTATATTTATATCATATTTTTTAAATGTTTTATTAATTCATTTGTTTAGTCATTTGAAGCATATTGTTTATTTTCTTTAAAATATTTTGTCTCATTGGAGAGTTTTCCCCTCTTTGATTTCTCTCTCCCTCATCCCAGATCACACAGTTTTACAGAACAGCCATAATCAACCCCAAACCCAGGATAGAGGGGCTGAGTGAATGTGGTCTGGACTCTGTGTAGGAGGGTCATTGTGTCAGAGACGCTGTAGAAAGACAGAGTTCCTGCCCCGTGATCCAGATACACTCCTATTCTGGAGGAGGGGGGGCGAGGGAGTTTAGTCTCCTCTTTATTGTGCCAGAAAGAGCAGCTGTGAGGAGAGCAGATCAAACTCCAGGACTTGTCATTCCATCCCAGACCACAGTCATTACCCCTTCCTTTCCTGCTGATCTCTTTATATGAGACTGCTATACCAACCCACCCCAACTCCCCCCGACTCCACTCAGCCTCCCAGTAAGAGCGCCCAGACAGACCCTCTCTGCACAGCACTTGGGGCCAGCCATCGAATCTCTCTGGGTGATCAGGATATGACTGCTCCAGTCTCACACATGTCACCTCTCTGTTCCCCTCAGACAGAAGGAGGCCTCTATTCGCTGTGTTGGGGTCCAGTGTGAGCTGACAGGAATCTGATGGAGGAGAAGAAGGAGAGAAGAGAGCTCAGTGATCATTAGCATCACATTACATCTCTTACACGTTTTAAACACGTTTCAACTAAATATTTTCTTTCATTCACACATTTAGCTCTTATTTCCGTTTTAAAATGTAACATTCTTTTTAAATGTTTAAAATGATTTTAATTTAGTTTTAGTTACAGACTCACATTGTAAGAAGTCCTCTCTGGTCCTGGGCTCTAGAATATGGGGAGAGATCACAAGAAAGATGAGCTCCTAAAAATGAACTTTTTATCAGATTTCCTGGAGAAATGGGAAGATATTTTCACCAATAAAATGCATGTAAGTGCAAGCTGGGCTCATCCAGGGTTAATAACAATATGAAATGAAAGCGTGAGGAATATATGGTGCTGAGCGCTGGAGGCTCAGTAGTTTTGGCAGTTTGCTTTTAAACAGCAGTGGCAGTTGGATCTGAGGGTTTGAAACTGTAACAATGTTGCTCATTTCCCCGGTTGCCACGGCGAGCAGACAGAGAGCAGGAAGAGGGAGGTACAATGACCAGACCAGGAAACTCATACTGAGTTACCACTACTTTGGGCTGAAAGTCCGTTTTAATACATTAAAAGCTTCATAGAGAGGATACAAAATAAGGTGCCTTTCCCCAAGGTGGTTCTTGTGAACGAACTAATCACTGACCATAGTTTTGACCTGATTAGTTTAACTGAAACCTGGCTTAGGCCTGACGAATACAGTGCACTAAATGAGGCATCTCCCGATGGTTATGCCAGCTGCCAAGCGCCGCGTCTGTCCGGTAGAGGGGCGGTGTTGCTGTGATTTTTTTCGACAAAATTTAGTTTTACACCTAAATGTGGGGATAAGTTATCCTCTTTTGAATCGCTTGCTATGCTTTCTGGACGGTCAAAAGATCTAGTTACCTCAGTGCAATCCTTCCTCTTAATAACTATTTATAGACCACCTGGACCGTATACTGTTCTCTCTGAGTTTGCAGAGTTTTTATCAAGCTTGGCAACTATGGCGGATAAAGTTGTGATTGTTGGAGATTTCAACATACATATTGATAATGACAGTGACCCTTTAGGACTGGCTTTTGCAGCTATTATTGACTCTGTCGGTTTTATTCAAAATATATCTGAACCAACCCACCGCCACAATCATACCTTAGATTTAGTCTTATCCTATGGTATCGATGTCGAGAATATCATTGTGTCTCCCCATAATCCTGTACTATCGGATCACTTTTTGATTTCTTTTGAAATTCAGGTAAATATTCCTATTAAATCGGAACCTAAATACTATTCCAGCCGCTCTATAAATTCTTTGACGGCTTCAAAATGTATAAACTTACTTCCCGAATCGTTAGTATCAAGTCAGGACCCAAATAGCTTTTTGTCAATTGGTCATCAAACAGATGCGCTAAATCACATTTTTCGGAATACACTTGATGCGGTCGCACCCCTCAAGAGGAAAAATGCAGTGAGAAGAAACTTGCACCCTGGTTTACTGACCATACCCGTGCCCTTAAACAAGTTTCCAGGAAATTAGAACGCAGATGGCGCTCTACCAATTTAGAGGTTTTTCGATCTGCTTGGAAGGACAGCCTCATAGAATACAAGCACGCCTTATTACAGCTAGGTCATCGTACTTCTCAAAATTAATTGACCAGAATAAAAACAACCCAAGATTTCTATTTAACACGGTAGCTAAACTGACAAAAACTGTCTTCAGATTGCATCAGTTATCCTTCTAACTATAATTCCAATGACTTTATGAACTCGTTTACTGATAAGATTGAGACAATCAGAGAACAATCAGAGATTTTTTTTATATGTAAGTTAAGAAATGTAAACTGTGTAAGTCGCTCTGGATAAGAGCGTCTGTCTGCTAAATGCCTAAAATGCCTAAAATGTAAATGTAACAAATTATGAAAATGACTCCAATATCTAGCACTCCAACTCCCGAGATAGCACAGGGCTATCAGGAGCAGGGTTGCGTAGAGACCCTTGAGTGTTTCACTCCCTTGGATCTGGACAAATTCAGTAAACTGGTTATGTCCTCCAAATCATCTACATGTCTGTTAGACCCCATACCAACAAAGCTTATTAAAGAGCTTTTGCCTGTGCTAGGCCAGCCCATGTTAGATATCATAAATACATCCCTATTATTGGGTTGCGTACCTAGGTCTTTAAAAGTGGCAGTAATCAAGCCTCTTCTAAAGAAACCAAATCTTGATCCTGTTAATCTGAAGAACTATAGGCCCATTTCAAATCTGCCCTTTTTGTCAAACATTTTAGAGAAATCTGTAGCTCAACAATTAACTGCTTTCCTAAAAACGAATAATCTGTATGAAACACTACAATCAGGTTTTAGACCAAACCATAGCACTGAGACAGCACTTATTAAAGTTGTAAATGACTTACTGTTAGCATTGGACACTGGTTGTGTTTCTATTCTAGTGCTCCTTGACATAAGTGCTGCTTTTGACACTATTGACCACCAGATTCTCCTTCATAGGCTAGAAAACCTGGTTGGTTTGTGTGACGGGCACTCTCATGGTTTAAATCATACTTATCAGACCGGTTTCAATTTGTGCAATTAGATCAAGAGTTCTCTGACTACTCTCAGGTTAAATATGGTATTCCACAAGGCTCAGTGCTGGGACCATTACTGTTCTCATTATACTTGCTACCACTGGGTAATGTTGTTCATAAACATGGTGTGAATTTCCATTGCTATGCAGATGATACACAGCTGTACATATCAATGAAACCAGGTGAAATACTTAAACTCACTCAAATAGAGGCTTGTATCTCTGATATAAAGAATTGGATGACAGTAAATTTCCTGCTTTTAAATTCAGATAAAACAGAGATGATGGTTTTGGGCCCCAAAAATTAAGGAACAAGTTGGATCTGCAGTTAAATGCAGGTGATTGCATAGTTACATCAAGTCTTATGGTTAAGAACCTTGGTTTTATTATTGATCAGGACCTTACATTTGACACTCATATTAAAAACACTTCCAGAGTAGCTTTCTTTCACCTAAGAAACATAGCTAAAATTCGGCACATTCTGTCATTAGAGGATGCTAAAACCTTGATGCATGCTTTTGTTGCATCGAGGCTAGACTATTGTAATGCCTTATTATCCGGCTCCTCTAGTAGCTCTCTAAAGAGTCTTCAACTAGTACAGAATACAGCGGTACGTATTTTGACTAGATCCAAAAGTATGAGCACATTACTCCAGTGTTAGCATCACTACATTGGCTTCCTATTAAATATCGGGCTGATTATAAAGTACTGTTGCTAACTTTTAAAGCAGTAAACGGACTTGCACCTTTATATCTGACCGAAATGATTGCCCCCTATAAGCCGACACAACTGCTTCGTTCACAAGAAGCCGGCCATCTATTACTCCCTAGAATTTTGAAAAGCACAGCTGGTGGTAGAGCCTTCTCTTTTAGAGCTCCTCTGTTGTGGAACGGTTTACCAAGGCATGTTAGGGATTCGGACACAGTTTACATTTTTAAGTGTAGATTAAAAACATATCTTTTCAGCCTAGCCTACTGCCAAACATAGTCTAGGTGGAGAGATGGAGAAGGCCGTGCCCTAGTGTCTTATGGCGTGAGAAACTTTCCATACTGTCACCTCCTCAATGTGTTACCACCACTGTTATGCTGGTTATCCTTGATCAGGTGTGGATGGTTTGGAACTCTCTCATGGCTGTGTGTTTTCTCTGTCCGTCTCCTAATAGGTATGCTGCCATAGCTTACACCTGTTGGGGCTATCTGTATATTTCCTATGCTTGTGCTCCCCTGCTCTTACATAATGCTACTGGCTATAGCACTGCTTTTTTTCTGACTGCATGTTCTCTTCTCTGCCTCGGCCCCTGCCCCCGAGCCCTAGATCCTGTGAGAAGTGTGAGCTGCCCCCATCAATCCTCACCCCCACGCCAACCCCAGTTCCTGGATCTGGACCCTCTCCGCGTGGTTTAGCCCCCCCCCGCTGACTACCTAACTCAGGAGGGGCAAAGTCTTTCAGCCCTGAGCCACCTTGGACTGACCATGATATGGTCTTTTTTTGGACATACCCTGTGCCAGCCAGAAGAGGATAGGCCCCCCCCCCCCTTTTTAGTCTGGTTCCTCCCAAGGTTTCTCCCTACCTAGGGAGTTTTTCCTTGCCACTGTTGCCTTTAGGCTTGCTTTTGGGGGGGGTCTAGGCCTGGGTTCCCCCCCTGTTAAACGTTTTGTGACAATTATATTGTGAAAAGCGCTATACAAATAAACTTGATTTGATTTGATTTGATTAAACACAGTATACTTATTCGAATTTGGGGGAAAGAAAAAAACAACAATTGCCAGTATTATCAAGCTTATTGTGTTGTATGGAAGTGAGGAATGGGGTTCACTCAGCCAACAAGACTACACTGAATGGGGCAAAGCTCCAGCTGAAACCCTGCATGCAGAATTAAAATATCCTGCCAGTGCTGAGGAATATCCCTTATCACAAAATTATGAAACTGCTAAATATAATTCCTAAATGTTAAAGGGCCTACATGACATAAAATTAAGAAAACTATTTCTGCTGTCATCACCTGTTTGAGAGATCTTGACTAATTCCCCCTTGCAGACGTCCTCCAGTCGCTCTTTCAGTTCAGAGACATGTTTCCTCACAGCCTCAAAAGAGACGTGTGGATTGACAGTGATTCTGGCACTTAACCTGAATTGCTTCAGTAAAATATCCAGCTGTATAAATGGATTGTATGTAAAGAAATGTAAACTGTGTAAGTCGCTCTGGATAAGAGCGTCTGCTAAATGCTTACAGTTTTTTACAATTGCTATCAACCTTTTTTCAGTTCTGTAGTCACATTTCCATAACTCTTAACACAGTTAGCACAACATCAGTCTGTGTGGGCTATACAATTAACACATTTCTTGTTCCTTTGACACAAATGCATACAGTTAACACATTTTAAAAATGCTTGAACTTCTTTTTACACACAAGCTCAACCAAGACCAAAACAATGGATTTTTACTGCCAAATTTACAAATGCTTTCACACTGTATGTCAGAACAGATAACCTCATGTTCTAAACCTAACTTATAGGCTAAAGTTGAAGTGAACAGCAGTTCACATTGTAGATTGAAACAAAATCTATGTCCTGTATTTTTTCATTGCTATTGAGAAACAGCTGATTGAAGATATGCAAATAGATCAATCACAGCTGATTCGGCATGGGAAACATACTCAAGTGTTGAGGCTCTTTCAATCGCATGACCATATAGTATAAAAAGGAAACTCTTTGGGCTGATCTTGTGTGGACAAAGAACAATATAGAGCAACAGAAAGAGAGAAAGAAGAATGGCTGGACGAGGGAGAGGAAGACGAGTACCAGGACAAGGGAGAGGAGTTGGACAAGGACAAGGGAGAGTAAAGGCTGGACAAGGACAAGGTAGAGGGAGAGGAGTTAGAATGCGTAGTGGCGCTCAAAGAAGGGCCAGAGCTAGGGTAACAGATGAGATAAGAGCTACCACCATAGACCATGTCATTAACCATGGGCTATCATTCAGAGAGGCTGGTGCCGCCCAGGCAAGAGAGGAGCCAACATCACCATGTGCGCCGCAATCTCCAACAATGGTGCGCTCCTGCACAAATGTGAGATTGGTGAGATTGGCCCCTACAACACCGACCAGACTTCTCCTGTTTTTAGAAGACCTGCATGAAAGACTGGTGCCGGAGGCAGAAAGGGGACAGGTGGGGGACCACTTGCCAATATATGTGATCACATGGGACAATGTGGCATTCCACCATTCCCGTGCAGTCACAGCCTGGTTTGACGCCCATCCAAGGATGATGTCCCTTTCCTTGCCCCTTACTCCCCTTTCTCAACCCCATTGAGGAGGTTTTTTCAGCCTGGAGATGGAAGGTTTTCGATCATCGTCCACACGACCAAAATGTCCCTCTTGGATGCAATGGATGCTGCATGCCAAGACATCACAGCTGAACACTGTCAGGGGTGGATAAGGCATGCCAAAAGATTCTTCCCAAGGTGCTTTGCCAGAGAAGATATAAGGTGTGATGTGGATGAGAAGATTAGAAGAGGACTTTGTATTTTTTTTTTTATTTCTTCTGTGCCTTCTTCTGTTTGTATATTTTGTATTTTCACACAATGGTGACCAGCAGCTATATTGCCTATTTTTGTTCTCTTGCAGTAATTTCCCTTTGCAAATAAAGCCTTTAATGCAGCAATTCTGTCACTTACTGTCTTCTTTTTTCATAAACTGTACATTCTATAAAGCTACTCTGAGATGGGTCATTCACTTTTGGTATTGAATGTTTGCAAAAAAAGAAACAAAAAAAATGCATGCATTTACTAAACCCAACAAAAGAAAAATGTAGAGAGGCCTCAAAATAAACTGCAGTGCAAAAGACAATTTATGTTCAATACAATATATTGTCTATTGTATACGGGTAGAACTGACACATGTAAAGTAATGCAGTTTCTGTAATTCCATCTGCTGTTAGTGTTTTTTATGACATTGTGCTATGATTGACTAAATATTCCTGTTGGAAGAGAACATGTGTTAGTGTTTGGAATAATTGTTTGATTTTGAGACATATTTGCAGTGTTTTGGTAGACTTAGTGTATTGTGTTAGTGTATTCTTGTATTTTGAAAATGAGTGTTGGTGTTTAGTTTACAATGTATGATTTTGAACATGAAATTAACCGTTTTTGCCAATTGTGTGTGGTAGGTGTGTTGGTGCGTTAAGAGTTTAGGATAAGTGTTAAAAGTATTGAAAAACGCTTTATAGCGATCGTAAAAACTGTAATATGTATATGTAGGCTAATGGATCCAATCCTACAATAATCCCGCCCTCACCAATCAGCTCTCTGGAAAATGGCCTCACCAATCCTAGAGAATTGCGTAATTGTTTTCTTAATATCAGAGATAAAGATTCTCCATGGAGGGAATATTGCATCTTTGCAAGCTTCTAGAGGCGCATGTCACAAATGCAACTCCTCGAAGCCATGTGATCACTGTGTAGCAAACTGTATGTATTGCCCTACGTTTTCTAGCCACCGGTACATATACGTATTCTGTTGGTGATGCGAGAACCTGTGCAAACATACAGTTTATATAGTTATATGTGTGTAGCTATCAATAATGAATAAAATGTACTGTTGCAGGTTAAGTGGGGTGTAATTTTCATACGATTCTTGAGTGATTGGTGCAATAGATCGCACTCACATTCCCATCACCACAGCCCTGGGTGAGCCACAGTCGTGAGACCTAAAACCCAGGGTTAAGCCCAAAGTTAGCTCCCCTAACCCACCAATCATACTTTGTTAAACAGTGCTCTGTTCTTCCATGTTGCATGTGATTGGCTGTGTTACAAACGCCGCCCCTTTTGTGTTCACGTGCTCGATCAGCAAAACCAGGGTTGACAGAGCGAGTTGATAACCACCATCGTGAGACAGGTTAGCCGTAATTGCCTTTGTTAGGCTTTGTGTAGCCAGCTAACGCAAAGATACCCTGACTATGTTGAACTTCCTTCGTGAGATAGGGCCCAGGTCAACCACACTGTATTCTCTAAGATAGCTAAGAGTCTTTCTCTTGTGTTTTCTGTTGTTTTTCAGATTTTTCCCAGTTTTTCTCCCAATTGGGTGGCCAGTTGTACCCTCTATTTACTCAATTCACCCTCCCCCAGGAGCCCGCCGCCCGCATCTACGGGACAAGCCACTTCCGGCAATGAACCACTTCCTCCGAGACAGAACTCACCTATTATTATTTTAGCTGGGCTGGCGCAGCCGGGGATCGAACCCCGACCGCAGTGGGCAACCTGCACTCCGGGGCGAGTTCCTTTACCGTTACGCCACCCGAGGCCCCTTGAGTTCTCTATTGTAAAATTAAATCTGTCTGTGTAAGTCAGCTTGACTTTAATAAGAAAACCAGATTAATATTTCTCACCCAAAGTAACTGAAACAAATGACTTATGTACATGTAATATATGTTTGCTAAGCTGACTTGTATACCACATTAGCACATGATTAAAAAGGTGTACAAAGTGTATGCACACCACAGTTAGAACAGTCATGTTGTAAATACTCTGCACATTGTTCAGTTGTGTTCTCAAAGAGTTGAGGAGAGGTGATGGACTTTTAATATGCAGCTAAACTGTAAAATAAAATCTGTACTGTAGAAGGTAATGAATAGAACTCACTAGTAGAGGGTGGTACTCAATGCTGTTCCTCCTCTTCCTGACTGGCAGAGTGGATCCCTCTGTCTCTGAATCGACCACAACCATCCCCATCCTCTGTATCAGCTCCTCTCTTCTGCTCCATCCCTCCTCTCTTCTGCTCCATTCCTCCTCTCTTCTGCTCCATTCCTCCTCAAACTTCTGTTTCAGCTGCTTTTCATCCACTTTCTCTCCTTTTAAACCACTGTTTAAACCCCTCATCACTCCCTCTATGGTGAAGTGACCACTTCTGTTCCTGGCCACTGTCTCCTCTCTTCTCCAGCAGCTCTGTGACCTGAGTGCAAATGAAACAGTGAAAATTAAAACACACACAGACACAGGGTCAGCTCCGTACATCTCCTTATTTTATTATAGAACACAACCAATGCACTACACCAGGCGATTTCAATGAGTTCCCTCCTTGGTTGAAGAAGGAGATAATTAGTGAAATCACCTGCTGTAGTGAATTGGCTGCAACAAAAACCTGCACACACACTCGGCCCTCCATGGAATGAGTTTGACACCAGTGTTCTAGAGAAAGTGCTCCTATCCAATCACAGATCCCCTTAAATGTGTAATATACTGTTGATATGGCAATTGCACTGTCAATCATTACCACAGTATCCTAAACATCCAATGACCTCTGGCACATGGCTTTTACCCGCCTCCTCAGTTCACATGGCAGTACCAGACACCCCTGATTCACATATATGTATATATATATATATGGTAATGACATACACAGACAAGGTAAACATTACAGATTAAAATAATGCAGGATTATAATTAAAGATTTTAAGAGTTAATCATGAAATTATGACCGATGAGCAACATAAAGTAATACGGTATGCCTATAGCCACCAGCACAGCCATAAATTGCAAATGATGACATTTGGAATGTACTAGATTTACAAAACATAGATCGGAACATATTCATACTTATAAAACATAGATCAACAGTAGCAGTGCTCTGCACAGTACAAAATAAACTATATCAACAATTTGACATTACAGATTCATAGTAAAGCCTTTTTATTTTGGTAATTTGTTTTAAACTTTAAAGGGCAGCTCAGAGATTTATTTCTTTTTTTTGTTTCTATAAAAAAAAGTGTTGTGTGGAATGTCACTCACACCGACCTTTTCCAGTTCAGACTCTGCCTCACTCACTGCAGAACTCATTGTTCCGTATCCAGACGATACTGATCTCTCCGTCTCACTCCTATTCAGCCACCATGACACCTTCTGTTTGGACCTTTCATGAGCTGATTCATATCCCCGCACAGAGCTGCCTGCTTCAGAGGGGGCTGGAGTCCCTCCACTCACTGAAACACAAAAACAACACCAAGGCCTTTACACTACAGGTCAACCACACTGTATTCTCTAAAATAGCTAAGGGTCTTTTGTCTTCTCTACTCTTGGTTTGTTTTTCCCCTGGTTTTCTCCCCAAATTGGGTGGCCAGTTGTACCCTCTATTTCCTCAATTCACCCTCCCCAGGAGCCCGCCGCCCGCATCTACGGGACAAGCCATTTCTCAGAGGCTGGCAATGAACCGCTTCCTCCGAGACGGAACTCACCTATTATTATTTTAGCTGGGCTGGCGAAGCCGGGATCGAACCCTGACCGCAGTGGGCAACCTGCACTCCGGGCGAAGTTCTTTACTGTTCGCCACCCGAGGCCCCTTGAGTTCTCTATTGTAAAACTAAATCGGTCGTGTGTAATTCAGCTTGACTTTAACCCTCTGAGGTCCGTGCTAAGCTTTTAGATGTTTTTTTATTTTGGCATGGTCTGATATTTATCTCAATTTCATCAATTTAACACACACTTACTCCAAAGTGTTTGATATTTTTATTTGAAGGACAATCACAGCTACATTTGTATGCCATCAATAGTTTGGTCAGTATCATATGCAGCTTGTAAATAGATCTACAAACACACAAGTTAAAAATAGTAAATTTTTCTGCTGTCACAAAGTTGTGAAAGCACACACTAAACTATAGTGACGAATTGTTTTGCCAATGTGCGTTTGTTCATCAAGATCTTGGTTATGTAAGGGTGTGAAAACAGTTTAGCACATCTGAGATCTAAATAGCTAAAAACCTGTTTTTATCAGAACTGGTCACATTTATTTCAGGCTGTGGAGGGCTAAATGCTAAATACCTGAATATTCATTATTCATTGTCCACACCTCTAAGATCTGTCAGATGGGCCATCTCTCTCTCTCAAAAAGGCCATCAGTGTTATATTCTGAGTTCCTGTTCTGTTGTTTTTTGGTCTTTGTTTATTTTTCATTCAGTCCTTATTCATTATTCTTTATCCAGTATTGCATTCTGCTCAAATGAACGGAATGAACGCTCTGCTCCCTGTGTCTGTCCTTGTTCCGCTTATTTCGAGATCCACGGGAGTACTCCTTTGTCTTGTCATGCACTTCGGGAGTTTATACTTTTCGGGTTTTTCCCCGCCTTCGCTTTATTATCTCGTTTTCTTCCTTCTTACTTTCTAGATTGCACTTTGTATATATAAGGTAGATGTGTATAGTACTAACCAACTAATCTACTAACGTTAGGGATTTAGATTAAGTTACTAACACGCTGAATATGTTTGGCGTCACAAAGACGCTGAATTCATATATTTTCACGAAGTATTTGAAAACAAGCGAAATAAACAACATTTTAGGCTGTTTGAAAAGTATTCTTCCATAGATCTTGTGTGCATATTGCAATTTGTTACGTTGCAACACGCGGAATATGTAGTCACAGGACGCGAATTCATATATTGAATATATATACGAGTATTTGATAACATGGCAAATCAAATATAGTTACTTACTCTTCGTCAGTTATTGTCTTCGCCGCCATCAATACTCTCAAACACTGCAGCGCAGAAAATCTTTCCATCTTGAATAAAATTGTACGTCTGTATAAAATCTTGCTTCAAATTGTCGGGACAGTTTATGTGTTTACGCGCGTTTTCACACATGGCCCACGCCTCTCCCCACACCTCCCAAACTCGCACCTAGTTACCATGTCAATAGAAGGGGGGACGTTATTAAAAGGTAAAAAACAGAGTAAAAAGCAAGGTTTACTTTTGGTCTAATTAACCTAATTTAAAAATCCCATTTGATTTGCCAGTGCTCAAATCGGAAAGTCGCGATTCTAAGGTTTCTGTCAATGTTTTTGTCGCGTGTGTATGATAAAATATCGCGGGTTAGAAATAGTAATATACTTTTATTGTTGCTGGGAGCGGCGCCGCTCCCGCCGACCTCAGGGGGTTAATAAGAAAACCAGATGAATACTTTTCACCCAAAGTAACTGAAACAAATTACTTATGTACATGTAATATATTTTTGCTAAGCTGACTTGTATACCACATTAGCACATGATTAAAGGTGTATGCACACCACAGTTAGAACAGTCATGTTGTAAATACTCTGCACATTGTTCAGCTGTGTTCTTAAAAGTGGAGGAGAGGTGATGGACTTTTAATGTGCAGCTAAACTGTAAAATAAAATCTGTACTGTAGAAGGTAATGAATAGAACTCACTAGAAGGGGGTAATAGATGAAAGCTGTCCCTCCTCTTCCTGACTGGCAGAGTGGATCCCTCTGTCTCTGAATCGACCACAACCATCCTCTCCATCAGCTCCTCCTCTCTTTCTCTCCATTCCTCCTCTCTTCTGCTCCATTCCTCCTCAAACTTCTGTTTCAGCTGTTTTTCATCCACTTTCTCTCCTTTAAACCACTCTTTAAACCCCCTCATCACTCTCTTTCTATGGTGAAGTGACCACTTTTGTTCCTGGCCACTGTCTCCTCTATCTTCTCCAGCAGCTCTGTGACCTGAGTGCCATCACCCCTGTTCTTATTGTTGAGAACATGATACCTGTTCCCACATTTCTCTACAAGCCACTGGAGGGCCTTCCCTTCAGTCTCAATGTGCTGCTCAATGGTTGTGTCTCCCAGCCAGTCTCCCTGGTGAACAGCACTATAGTGTGTCTCCAGACTCTCTCACTGAGAAGCTCCAGGTGTTCCTCCACTGGTCTCCTGTGTGACTCTGTGAATGATGAGCTCACATCAATGACCAGGAAGAGAGCGTAGGGTCCTGGGGGACACAGAGACACACTGCACAATCTCCTGTTTAACCACCTCTCGAGTGTCCTTCACAGACGAGGTGCTCCCCCAGCCTGGTGTGTCGACCACAGTGACCTGCCTCCCAGCTACTTCACCCTGTCTCTTCACACACCGTGCAGTTCTTATTCCAGACTCAAACTCCTCTCTGCCCAGGATGGTGTTTCCTGCTGAACTCTTCCCACTCCTACTCCACCCCAGCAGCACAATGCTCAGCTCTGAGAGACGGTGTTCCTCCCCTGTCAGAGAGAAAGAACACAATATATTCCTCATTAGGGGACAACTCATGACATTTCATTCAGCTTGGAAACCTTGCAGACAAAAATTTAAATACTTAATATGAAAAGGTGTGTCTGGTTTTCAAGCTACTGAAATTCACACTTATGACTCCACTACACACCACACTTCACTGGCTTCCGATAGCAACCCAAATTTAATACCAAACACTGGTGCTGGCATATCAGGAGGCTAAGGGTACTGATCCCTCCTACCTCCAGACTCTGATCCTGACATACAGCCCAGCCAGATCTCTCCACTCGGCCTCCTCTGGCTAACTGACTGTCCCATCCCTTTGGGCACCCGGAAACAACCCCATTATAATAATTTGAGATTTTGATCATCCCTGTACATGAGTCACCAAACAGTGTTTTCCTAATTTTTTAACAGCAATAGCACAACATTAATTTATTTATTTA
Source organism: Aldrovandia affinis (assembly GCA_029706075.1). Taxonomy (NCBI): domain Eukaryota; kingdom Metazoa; phylum Chordata; class Actinopteri; order Notacanthiformes; family Halosauridae; genus Aldrovandia; species Aldrovandia affinis. Next base: position 4,414 of record JAINUG010001385.1, on the reverse strand, counting down.
ATATGAGACGACTATATTAGTTACTAATTATAATATATTACAGTAAGGACGTTATTTTCATTATGCAATGCTGAACTTTGAAACATCTAATCATCAAAGTCATGTATGAACATAGGAGTTTATAGGCCTAATTAAACATTATTCATTGATTAAAGGCATATCAAACACAATACTGAAGGGTTACAAGAAGAAGCAAATGGTGAGGATGCACTTTATATCAGGCAATACAGTATAAGAATTTAAGTGAAGAATAGATTATAGCATAAGTCTAATTTGGTCTTACTGTATACAATATTTACCAACAAAGCTTAAGCCTATAAGCATTTTGAAACAAACCATCTCTAAAAATATTTCACTGATACACATATTGTTGCTGGCTTTTCCTTTGGCCACTCAATTGAATCTCTTCAGGTAACAGAAAAAAACTGTTTTACCCAACTTTCATGGAGACACTATGTATATATTTTCCAGTACAACCCATACTGAACAAATGTGCACATATCTGTAATACTTACATTTTTATTTGCTTATATTTACAGGCTGCTCAATGAAGAATAAATACCAAATACAGTATTTGCAAATATAAGTATTAGTTATTGTATTTCCCGTTTTGTGGGAATTGCACACAAGGGGTTATATGAAATAGTTTAATCGACAGAAACAAAGAACTCACTGTGATGGGAGGATACACGCCCAGTCTCCATGTCTGCCACTCCAGAACCCTCCACGCCCAATGCCCTTCTCTCTGTCATAATAACATAATAATCAAACATTACAACCATTCAATTCAATAGATTATTGTACCCAAGGGGCAATTTGGTTGCAGCTAAATTCAAATAAACATACAAGAATACAGAGGATACAACAACAGACACATAAAATAAATATGAAATGTTCAAAGATAAAATAAATCTCAATACTGTATTGAAAACACAATGAAGTTATTCTCTGCAATTTAAATATAGGATTCTGATGACATCATGCATATCTATAGTAATAAAGGATACAATGCATATCAGTGCAGATTGGTGTTTATTGCAGCAATAGCTCTAGGAATAAAAGTACACTTTGCTCTGATGCTTCTAAAACCGGGTGCTCAGTACTGAATGTGAAATTCTCCACACAGGGAATGACACTGCTCATTTACAATGAGAGGTGGCATTAGGGAGAATGTTCCTCCCGCACCGAAAGGCTGCTGTTCAACCCCAGTGATTTTAAATATATCTCCATGGTCTTTTTCTGCACCTTTTCCTTCCAACAAACCACTGAAAAAAATGACTGTAGATTTAATAAATTCATGAAAATGTTCATCTTACATTACAGGCGTTTAGCAGACGCTCTTATCCAGAGCGACTTACAGTTTCACATTTCTTTACATACAATCTATTTGCACAGCTGGATATTTTACTGAAGCAATCCAGGTTAAGTACCTTGCTCAAGGATACAATGGCAGTGCCCCACCTGGGATCAAACCTGCAACCTTTGTGTTACAAACCCTGTTTCTTAACCATTATGCTAACACTGCCACCTTTCCACATCCCATCTTCAATTTCAGGACAGGATTTAACTTTTTTTTAAATATCCTCACCATTGTGGAAATTGCTAAATTACAGATATTTACATTCATAAAAACTCCTTTTAAATATTTTAAAGTTAAAAACATGTTTAATGCATCAGATCAGATGAAATAGATATTTTCTGTCAATGAGTGTCATATTTTAAAAAATCTGTTTACTCTCTCTCAAGTAATACAATTATTGCTTTATTTGCATCTAAATATTTCACTGGACCAAATCACATGGTCATCATATGCTGTAACAAAACAGTTTCCCCCGAGGAGAAAACGGCAATATTCACATCATGTGACCCAGAGCTGAGCGCTTCAACAACCTTATTTGCAAGGTTCTGTATCTACAAAATAATGATATTCCTATTAAATAAATCTTAGTCTCACACCATGTATGTCTCCATCTGCTTATATTACGGTGATATGCGGTATCCACATTGATCTGTAAACAGTCAATTGGAGATTTATTATCATACATTAGCTGACATTTTCAAATAGTAATGATGTAACAATAATCCATGTGTCGTGTTCACATTTTAGATGAAGCCCATGTTTCCTGCAGCAGATACCAAGATATAATGTTGTGTTACAGAGGAAAGGACATGCATGTCAAATTGATATAATGTCAAATTCAAATCGTGTTCAAAAATTCAAAATTGTGTTTTTCTCTTCAGCAGAATGCCGTTCCTGTACAGACAGTTCTGCTGGAGATAAAATGGAGAGAGAGAGAGCACACATGGGCCAGCAGTGAAACTTAGAGTAACACTGCAGGAATACTACCACAGAGATGGATTTGGTTTTCTCTCACAAATTACAGAACAGCATTCCATGTGTTTCCCCTTGTTAGAACTGTATCAGCCATTACATAGAATATTTCCTCCCAAAATCAATCTTTTATTCAAAATCAATTGTTGAAAATCAGCCTGATATTTACAAAACAGGTAGAGGGTACTCCACAATAGAACAACATCACTTCATTTTAGAAAGGGTTTGTCATTTTAAGGCTATAGCCGTACTGTACCATATACATTTTTCTAAAAAATTAGGTGATGTATTTGTATTCTTTTATTGTTTAGTGGCACCACCTTGGATCAGTCATCCAGCAATGAACTTTGAGGCTTTTTATGGTCTAAAATGCAGAGGCAACAGATTAGCAATGAAAATGATTACAGTTTTTTTCAACTGCTAACATGCATTGGTCAAAACTGAAGTCACATTGTCAAAACTCTTCACACAGTCAGCGAACCAGAAGTCTATGTGGACCAAACAATTAGTCATTTTTCATTGCTTTCACACAAAATGCATTCAATGACCACATTTTCCAAAAATCCATGAACTCTTTTCTCATTCATACTCCACCACCCACAAAACACTATATATTTGCAGCACATTTTTCAAATGCTAACACACTGTTTTCAAAACTGTTAAAAACGCATTCAAAACAGAATTACGTCACAATGTGTGCAGCACTGTCCAATGATGGTTTGCTGTTACACAAACCACTCATTGGCCCCTACAATACAGAGAGGCTCATTTCTTTTCTGGATGACCTGCATAATCGACTTGTGCCAGCGGAGGAGAGAGGGGCAGGAAACTCCCCTACCTTCATTGTTGTGTGGGATAATGTGGCATTCCACCACTCTGCTGCAGTCACAGACTGGTTTGCTGCACATCCCAGGATGTTAGTACTATTCCTGCCTCCATACTCCCCTTTCCTAAACCCCATAGAAGAGTTTTTCTCTGCGTGGAGGTGGAAGGTGTTTGACCACCATCCACATGACCAGATGTCCTTACTGGATGCCATGAATGTGGGGTGTGGAGACATTTATCCTAAAGACTGCCAGGGTTGGATTAGACATTCCAAAAGATACTTTCCAAGATGCATCGCCAGAGAAGACATAAGATGTGATGTTGATGAGAACTTGTGGCCAAATGCAGGAGAGAGGGAGAACTAGAACCCTCACAGTACTGTACAGTATGAGTGATTATAGTATACATGTTTATTTTTTTTTGTGATTATTATTGCAGCCCTGGAATTTCAGGAAATTGCTATTTTTTGTTTCAACTTTTTATTTTTCACAAGTAAATTACTATATGCAGAGATATAGAAAAAATAAACGATATTGAAGCAAATTTCTGCATTTCTGATTCATTGTTGTTACATATACTTTAGTACAGTGAATAAAGTGAAAAGGTGTTATTCTTATTCTATAATGAAATACTGATTTATGTGAAAAATCATTCAAACTTCAAAGATAAAAGTTCATAATTTATGTAATGCTCCCTGTTGTTAGTGTTTTTAGGTCAGTGTGTTATGAGTGACAATGTATGCTTTCCGAGTGAGAATTGTTGCCTCATTTTGAGACATGTATGAAGTGTTTTGGTGGTTTGAGTGAGTTTTGGGAGTGAGATTAACTGTTTGGCTAAGATGCATGTTGGTAATGCAGACTGTATGAAGAGTTTTGAAAAAGTGTCTTCAGTATTGACCGATGCCTGTTAGCAACTGAAAAAAACTGTAATTGTTTGGTCCACATAAACTTCTGGTTCACTGACTGTGTGAAGAGTTTTGAAAATGTGACTTCAGTTTTGACCAATGCATGTTAGCAGTTGAAAAAAACTGTAATAAATAATAACAACAAATTGGTTTTTATTACATAACTCAACTGAGTGGTATTGTAAAATCATTAAAATACTTATTTGGTTCTATGTTGAAACTTGACACTTATTTTCAGAATTCACTAGTTATTTGCTGTCTGAACTGTGACTGAAAAGCACTGCTTACAATGTGTGTGAGTGTGTGTGGTGTCTGTGTGTGAGAGAGTGGGTGACTGTGCGTGTATGTGTGTG
>JAINUG010001384.1:0-23791 GCA_029706075.1 Aldrovandia affinis | reverse complement strand
TTTTTTCCTGTATGATTTAAAGTTGCTTTTATTTAGGGTTCAAACGTAGGTGCAAATATATATACAGTCAGATATAATTTAGTGATGTGTTATTTTATGCCATATTTCAGTTTAATTTTGGGGAAGGTTAATATAGACTTTAAGCAGGTTTCTCCTTAATAAAAGTCAGGTCGGAATTAAAATGTGTGTTCTTTAGACTCAAACTCTGTACCACAATATTAGTGTTCAATGACAATTTGATCACATGAGAAACAAAATAACAAACAAGTTTGTTTGATGAAATTGTTTGAATTTGTCTCCATAAGTATGAGCAGTTGAAGACTTTTGTAGAATGCAAATGACCTGATTAAATAAAACTTGAACTGATTTAGTGTGTTTGTACTTTTCTAAAATCCATCTTTCAGCTGCATGTGGTCACTGTGGAGTACTTTATTAATAACATTCAAATCACAATTTTTATAACTTTTATTATCATTCAGATTTTTCCCAATTTGGTAGCCAATTACACCCTCTCATGTCGATCCCCTCGTATTGTGTGTTCAAGGCCGTAGCCCTGTGACCAGCAGTGACAGAGGCGAAGTATCGCCTCCTCCACTTGCCAAGCTGTCGACCGTAACCCAGTACTTCAGAGCCACTCCTATAGGCAGCGGACTCATGTTGGCTTCCTCCCCGGGGCGGACAGGTGTGTGTGTGTGTCTGCCCCCCAGGCACTCCCGGCCAGAATCACGGCACGGCCGGTGGAATCTAACCTGGTCGCAGTGGCCAGCACGAACGCTGTAACCACTAGACCACCCGGGAGTGTCTCTCAGATCACTCCTCTCAAGCCATCAGTAACGCAGCTGAAAGGTCTGTTCATTTGAACTATCTTCCAAGATAGTTATGCCTGAGCATAAGCTTCTCTATGTTCAGCTTCTCAATATTTGTGCAGCTGACTTCCTCCATCATAGACTGCTGTGCCTAATCTGCCTGGTAACAGATGACCTCATTGGTGACAAAGCAGCCAGCCATTAACCTAAAATAAGAGACTAGGAATTCAAAATAATTAAACCTGAATATAAGATATTATGCATATAGCCATTAGCATCATACCTACCAGTGACCCTTAAATATGCATTGAACTCAAGTGTTCAGTGATTTAATTATTTTGATTTTACCTAATTTCAAAGAGCTGTGATGTTTAGCTAATTTCCACATGAACTGACAAAAGAAAAATGATTTCCAGTATCGTAATGAGACCAAACATTTCCACTTTTCCCAAAATAGTTTGAACTAAAAGGGCTTTTTTAGTACATGACAATATATTAGATATTTCATATGCATTAAGGTATTATGGTTAGATTATTATTATTTTTAAACATGCAATACTTGTATGGTATCTGCAAACCTTATTGATAAAGTGCACATATTGAATCCTGACTCAAGGTTTGACCTGTAGCAGCATGAGCCGACGTTCAGAGATGGATGCCGGGAATTATTTTGCGTGTGGCACGATATCGTCACAGACAATATGTACCAATAAGAATATTATGCTTTTCATCGTCATGCCAATAGTGGTCGACATTTAGAATATGTACGCTTAGTGCGTACAGCATACTTCCTCCTCAGAATGAGGTGAGGATACTGCTGGTTGGGACTTCAGCTTTATCTCTGAAGCACAGCCCCAGTAGGCCCCGAAGCAGAATAGACCCCAGCTTAGAGCTGAAGAGAACACACAGAGCAGGGGCTTCCCGGCGGAAGAGTCATTGCCAGTCATGAGACTGTGGTGTGGTTTAGTTTGGTGATGCATGCGGTTTGGGTTTGGTGACGGGCGTGTGCAGTGAGCTTTCAGAGTCGCTGAAAGTGAAACAATAAGAGAGGAGCTTTTCAGAGCAAGATACCACGCCAGGTTGCCCAGCCCAACACCTAGCCACTTGGGAGGATGCAGTATTAAAGGATTTACCCATATCTGCTCTTTTTTAAACATTATACTCATTTTAATGCACATTCACTCATCTTGTGAAAATGCAAAAATATTGACATCGCCACAAGTGACATTGAGTAGTTTGACTCACATTGAGATATAATTAACAAAATTATAAAATATAACGCCAATGTAGATATCCACCATTTTCTAGTCATCGAATTGCTTTCTAAATGACGCAATTTATTAGAAACACATTTAATAATAAATCTAGGCTGATACCTGCGACGTCCAGTGATCTTGTGGAAAGCACTAGTGCACGTATCATGAACATTTCATCGACAGCAAATCGTAGGCAAGGCTTTACCCGCCAATACAATAATATACTACATCGTCATAAAGCTTCACATCCCAGTTGCAGCTTCAAGATGAATCTGCTGAGCATTATATTAAGAAACCACCTAAAGTTGTTAGCCAACAGTGCTCAGCGCCACTAGCACTGAGTCTGGTTGACCAACTCTGACGCCGGATTGCGTGAATGAGTGTGATGAAAGCCTTCATGTCAGTAAAGCGCTGTATATTGCAATAATAGGGCGCCCAAGAAGACATGGTATACAGTCAAGAGAAATACAGTAAAGGGTTTTTGTTACATGACGCGCAATTTCTTCGCCAGTCTCTCCATTACTTCTTCGCTGCCAATTCACTGTCTCTCTGCTGGCATTTCCACTGAAGCCTCTTCCATTGGCCTATCTGTTAACTCATTCAGCTTCTTCAGCTAGCCTTCCATTATCTGGTTAGCTCCTCCACGTTTTCTTTCAGCAGTCTTCCATTACTCACTAGCTTCTTTAGGGTCAGCAGAACAAGAGCCACAGGCGGAAACTAGTTAAGGGCAATTTCTGCACAGATATTAGGAAATTTTTAAACAGAATGGCTGGAACAGCTGTCGCGGTCAGGTAGTATGTAAGAAACACAAAGACTAGTTCAGTGTTGATGGAAGTAATTGCAGATACAAGAATAGCTATAATACACACAATAGCTTATTTGTATAGTTAATCTTTCATAAATAGTGCCAAAGGCTATTAGAAAGTATGTGTCATATAATATTATATATAGAAGCGCCACACATATATATACACGCATGTTATATACATTGGCTACTACATATAAAGAGCGCTGAGCTACATACATTAGCATATAAGATAAGTAAAAGAATAATAAAATAAAATCAAGAAAATACATTGCTAACACATAATTGTTCTAAGCTGTTTAAAACAGAGCATAATAAAGTATAGTCACCTAATACCATACACGAGATTCTTCTCTTCGACTGCGATGTTAGCCTGTGGGGCAGTAGTTATTTCTTCCACCAGAAGAATTAAATCTTTCACGCCATCACTGTTTCGCTTTCGTCCGGCTCCGTATACTGAAAAACCGGCCTGGCGATGCGTATTCTTTCGGCGATGCCTGCCGCCAGCCAGACTTCATTACGATACTTCTTGCGTCTTAATAGGCAATTAGTTCACCAATCTTGTTATTAAGTGATCTCACGTTACCATAACGACTGGTAGACGCGGAATGCGGAAGCTTGCCCAGATTCACGAACTTCTTGACTTCGCTTACTAACCGAATGTGAAGGAGTCCCAGAAAACTGCCTTTAATGCGAGTAGATGTTTGGCGCGAGTAGATAATTTCAGGCCGTGATTATTAGATCCTCTTCCATAGTTCCAAGAGAGGGGTTTATGGTCAAAATATAAAATACTAAAATACACATAATAACAAATGGAAAACAACGTTTAAAAACGTTTAGTCATTGAATCGTGTACCACTTGATGCGCCAGCCTTACAGCGCATTATTTGAAACATCGTCTTTAGCCGGAGTAGATTCGCACGAGTAGATACAATCCGCCAACAGGACATTAGATCTTCTCCATGTCCAAGAGAGGGTTCATACCTGTCAAAAATATAAATACACATATCAACAACAAACAACGTTTAAATACGTTGTACTACTGAGCAGTTCACGACGTGCCGTTTGATAGCGTGACATCGAACTCTAAAATAAATCTTATATATAAAATAAGATATACCTTTAGACAGAGATAGCGCCGAACGGCTCGCTGTCATTATGTATTTTCCATGTTCTGCGATTATAACCGACGTCCTTCCGGCGCTTCGGCGTTCTTCGTGTCTCGGCCTTCCGTCCTGACTCCTCTGTGGTAACGATTCAAACCTCACCTCTTCAGACTCACTACCACTGAATTCTGCACATCTTGCCACTGTCATCACCATTGCCTAACGAGCACGTTTTTTGTGAGACAGGAGCATTGTTTGCAACTTTCTAAAAGATCACCAGGCCAAAAATAATATAACTTTTCGCCCCAGTGTTACAGGTATGGTATGCAGTCAACAAAGATACCATCGCCAGATTACTCGCACTGACTTTTTGCGCTTAACAATGATAATTACGTGGCATTACAGGTCGCTCTGATTAAGAGCGCGTCGGCTACCTCTGAAATGCAAAATAGAACGCACAACAGCGTTTTAATCGAGTGATCAGAGGAATTGCTAGGTGAATGGTCCTGATTCACTGTGCCACCAGAACCATTGCGTTACCTGCGCCAAGCCAGCAGATTGCCGATGAAGAAGACACCGATGCCGACATCTACACAGATTTCAGCCCAGCAGTGGTTTCGAGCTGAAACAGGCAGGAATACATGCTTCTTTTCAAGCAGAGCGTGATGAAACCATTGATAGTTGCCAGTCATGCTGTGCGTCATTCCTGCAATTCACATTACTACGCGCTGAAAGAAACCAGTACAGCGCTTAACACGCATATATTGATATTGACCTTTCAGCCTGCGGTCTCCTTTTCAGCTGGGTATTTAACAACAGTTGTAAAGCCAGCGGATTCAAACCCGTGCCCTGTTTTGCTGCATCTCTAATTCACTGGTCATTTTCACAATTTGAACTCCACAGAATGACAGGCCCATACATCTGCCTTCCATGGGAATGCCGGTGAAAAAGCAGTTTGATGGAACGCCAGTGTATCTTCCTTGTAGAATTTCCGATTGTGACATCGTTGTGAGACTGCTGCTGTGCCAAACCAGCGCTCACTGGGGATTCGCTCAGTCAGGCCGGGCACTGGCAGAGGGGTTACCTGATATGATTACGGACGTCAGGTAGAATTCTGTGAAGATACGCTTGTCTATTACATCCAGAAGGAAGGTGCGTACCTGGTGAATAAATAGGTCTAGTCTTATGCCGTCCATTCTGTTATTTGTTTTGACCTATCTTTGGCAATGCGCTTCCACCTGTATGAAATGATACTCCCGTGAAAAATGACCCCTCTTTTTTTTAAAAGCAAACCGACGGTGTGCGATCTTGAAGTTCGATAAAGGGCTGAAATAAATTATTCTGCGTTGGCCTCATACCTCCAGCGTCTGTAAACGGTGCACAGTCAGCCATCTGAAAGCGCTCATTTCATCATCAATAATCACCGACATTTGTCATTGCTGGAATATCAATTACCAATACATTTAGGGAATGCCGATTCCTTATCATTGATTAAACGGCTCAATTGTGATATTAAATGTCTTCTTAATCTGTTGTAACGCTTCATGCGGTGAAATGCAGATTTTGAATGAGAAGTACTTTTGCCATTGCTTCAGCATACTGCCTATCAATTCATGATGGTTGAAAGTATCTTCCAGAATAACAATGAAATACCGGAATTAGCACCTTGCCTCGTACATCAATGAAAATGCTTTCGCTAAGGTCTGGTTACAAACATCAACGAAATTCAAAATCCAAAACAGCAATGACAGCGACATGAAATTGCGATATGAAGTAATGTTGTCGCTTTAGAATAATGTCAGCTCACCCGAGTTAGTTAACGAGCATCAAGTTTATAGCTTGTTTTGAGGAACTTGTTTTTCACTGCGGTATATTGGCTGTAGCACAGCGTTTAGCTTGATAAACCGGGTAATGCTTCGCAATGTTCTTAAAGTTTTCAGTACTGAATAATGAAGCGTACGAAATACGAGTTATGAATATTTTCTGATGTACAATCTACTGTCAAGGAAATATATATGTATATTAAAATAAAATAAATGTTTTTAAACAGAATTCATTTATTGAGAGGACCAGACACATTGGGATTTTTTATTTTATTATAATAAAAATAAATTAAAATCCCACTATTGATGGGTTTGTTGTGTGTTGACCTGAATGGGTTGTCTTGCATTTTTCCCTCAAGTGTTCATCTAAGTGAATATTGTTTTCCAGTTCAATTGTACATCTTTATGCATTTAGCATACCAGAGCACTTACAATACTGACATTTCTTTGCTAGACAACTATTTATATAGCTGATATTTTTTAACTTAGCAATTGTGTTAAGTTATCTTTGCTTGCGCGGGTGTTAACGGGCAGTGTTCACCAGGGAATAAAATCGCACCTCTGAGTTACAAGCTTCTCCGTTTCACCATTGTGCACATATTTTTCGCTTCCTCTTCGTTACATGGGCGATGACCGCAGCGCTGAAGTTGCTGCACAAACAGCCATTTCTGTGTTCTATATTCACACCATTCCCTGCTTCAAATGGGGCCTTTCCTGCGACAGATTTATCTCCAACTTGTTTTTGAAGTCTCCTTGTTCTGTGGGTCAGTCTGCTTGCTTCAATTGACTGAGGCACAAGACAAACGAAAGATTACGCCGTTGATATTTCTAAATCACGAACTTCACAGTGTAGGCCATTCGACTAATCGTGTGACTTCTGCAATGTATTGCCTTCCACATTCAATTATTTGGGTTTGCCATAAGCAAACGGTTCGTACGCAATCAAAACGATCTTTTTATTTAAAAAAGACGATTATTTCACTTTACTTATTTCTACTTCGTTCTCTGTTTAATGCCAATTAAACCTCTATTTATTTTCACTTCATCCCACGAAATCTATCGCTGAAAACCGAGACATATCTTGGTCGATTATCGCCGCCGCCGAGACGAAATTCTTTTCCGACGCTTCAGTCTTCTTCTGTTACTTCCTCTTCCTCGGAAGGTGACGTTAAACGCCTTCCGATGGGGCTGACGACCAGGCCGGTCTGGTAGAGACGCTGGTTTCCGAGAATAGGTTGTGTAAAACGTGAAATATGAATTCCTGTTTAAATGGGTCGGCGACGCTTTCAAACAGTAACAGCGAGTCCCAGGCGAAGCTGAATACTTTCTAAACCACCGCATGTCTTCGGCAAAGAGAAATCTTCTAAATAAATAAAAGTTGGGACTGAGCCAATGGTGCCTGTTGCTGGTTTTGCTATTTGCCTTGGCAAACACTGGGATAATTTCAGACAGCTGCAGAAGACAGATGCTTACGATAGATTTAGCTGCCACTAAATATACCAGATCAGCCTTCATAAATCGCCGATTGCAGTGCCGAGGAAATGCCTCGCGGACAGGCCGATGTATCTGTTATGATGACCGGGGAAAGTTGCGAGTTTGCTTTCACGACAGACTGAGAAAGCGTCCACGAACAAGGCTTAAAGCTGAAGAGGATCTTTATATTAGCCACGCTGGCAGCATGCTAGTCGCCGTTCGTTTGACGCTGATTACAGCAATAGTCGCATCACAATGCACGAACAGTTTATGACAGAGGAATAAAACCTCGTCGTCAATCGCTTAGTACACTGACATATGTCGGTAAAGGTTATTAGTTACAATTATTAATATAAATATACTGTATATAGCCATTGTAATTAATTTTTCCTGCCGAGCTTCAGTCTCATTGAGTTTACACACAGTGCACGGACTTTCTTCATATAGTTTGGGAGTGTGTTCTCATACATCGTTATTGATTTGAATATCAAACTTGGTTCTAAATGCACATATAGCCTTTTTAACATAATGTGTCTCTCTTACATGAGGCCGGTATCACCATCATATGACTGAGGTTTACATTTCTAAAGGATTAACAAAGCGAACTGTTGTAAAAGGCTCTTTAAGATAAGGCCAGTAGAATGTTATGTCACAGGTGAAATTACAGCAGCAATTCCACGATAGACATTTTTCTTAGTTAGAGGTCGCTGAAATCGCTTGCCAGGTTGGGTAGTAGAAAGCAGTATTCTTGGGTTATTCAGTCTAGATAGATGCAGCACAGATACTCCTTGATTGTGATTATGACTGCTAAGGAATGCACTCGCCTTCCTCAATATGAGCTCTAATGCATCTGGCGTGTCATCTTCAGTAACGTTAACGCGTTTGCACTTAACCTGACAGATGGGGATTGAAAGATGTCACGTTGTCTATATGCGGTTTCTGTTGGCGCTGAAACGAATGGTAGTGGCCGGCCTGCCTCCGCGACAGAAAACAAAAATAGATCAAACCAGCCTCCAATGACTCAGAAGCTTTCATTCTGCTTTAGCACTGTTACAGGAACATTTTGCGAAGTTAAATGACTTTTCTATCGACGCCGAAAGATTATCAGCCGCAAGATTTCCTGCACAAGACCCACTGATTACAATATCGCTTTTTTTAATATCTGCAAAAGGCTAGGCGCGTTACTGACGGGAAGACGTCCCATTGTAGCGAGCAACAAAGGTCAATGCCTTTACGGACCGTCAGCGACTGAAGCTCTTCATTGCTGTGGATTGACAAGGGATCGTACAGAAACTGGCACGCTTAATAGGATCATTTGCAAAGAAAACACGGAGTTTAGAACGCCGCTTCACGCCAGCCCTCGACAAGAGAATCGCCGCACGAGGAGAACGGCGTCTCAGCTTCGCCGCCCAATGCCATACGGATACGCTTGTAGTACGCCATGTGCTGGATGGCTGAGCAGAGGCGCTTACAGAATACTCTCTCACTTCCACTAGGAATGAGCTGCTCAGAGCGCTTTAGACCAGTGATATCATCAGTGAGCCATCATCGCCAGCGTGGGGTTCACCAGACTTAGGAATTTTGAAATGTTCTCACACATATTATACAACAGGTCAAATGACATTTGCGACTCCCCCTCTTCTGCTCCGGCGTAGCAGGCCGGGTGGCGCGACGGGCAGTTCTGGCGGCTGATCCGGCCGTCTGGGCGTCTCTGGTTGGCCCTCAGCCATTTGGTGTGGCGTACGCGAGGTCTCCGGAAACATCGGTCTCACCACGACATGCATCACGCGACGTGTTCATGCCGCTCACCTAGAACGAGAAGCAAATGGCATTTATGCCAGCCCTTCATCACTTTCTTAACCAACAATCATCAATCGCCTACGATATAGCACAGTTTCGCACGTCACGCACTTCAAAGTGCTTACATAAACAATTAAATCAGCAACAGCGCATGATGTTGAGAAAATGCAAAATAACAGACAATGAATTAAAAAATATTTATGACACAAAGATAAATAATCAATTTGGAATAAAACAAAATCGTTCATCAAATTGGCCAAGTACGGTATTCAGTTTCGTCTCGCACAGAGTCGGTTTGGGCCGGGGGCGGACACCAGGCTGTCCGCCGAGTGAGTGGGGAGGGAAGCCGACACACACAGTTCGCTGCGCACAGAGTGGTTCTAAATGGAATTACAGTCGACGGCACGACGAGTGCTGTCTTGGAGGAGGCAGCGCATGCTTCTGTCACCGCCGGTCACAGGACTACGGCAGCGAACTATAGGGTAAGGGGATTTAACTACACACGGGCACTGGCTACCAAATTGGGAGAAAACAGGGTAAAATCGGAAGATAAAATAAAATAAATAAGTAATGGTAGTGCAAGAGTTAAAAGTACGACTCAGACCTGGTAAGTGGCCCTATTATCAATTTAAGAGAAATACAACTGACTGGTCTTTAAATAAAAATACAGTAAAACGCAGGTAGAGCTGTACTTGTTCCCAGTCAAAGACCCGTGAAAAGAGTAGAAAGCCAGTCCAGATTTAAAATGACATAATAGTAGGAGCATGTCTGAGGTCATAAGGTAGTTGGTTCCAGCTATGGGTAGCGTAAAACTAAAGGCTGCCATTTTCTGTTTTGACGTTAGGTACAATGAGCTGATCCTCGAACCCAGAGATCTAAGCGATCTGTTTCGTTTCATACGGCCTGAGCATTTCCAAGATGTATTTGGTCCCAAGCTGAGTGATTTATAGAACTATTAGCATCACTCTGAAATCTATTCTATATATCGGACTGGGAGCCAGTGTAGCTTACTTAAGGATTGAGTGATGTGTGCAATTTCTTTAGGCCTTGTAAGAAGCCTGGCAGCAGCATTTTGAATGAGTAACGTAATTTTCACGGTCAATGCTGGACGTGGAGTCATCTGCGTTATGGGGACGATTCTCCGCAACTCGCACAGGATGAGCGAATAAAACATTGACGGGTCGATCGAATCGGGTCACAGACTGAATGGCAGCGGTGACATGAATGCGTTTCAGCGCATGGTGAGGGCGTGGAGAACCTACCGTGACTCACACCAGTACTCTCCCTTACAGCGCTTGTAGCTACCCCACTGTCTGCAGAAACACACACACAGCTCACAGTGCTTCAGCTACCCCACTGTCTGCAGAAACACACGCATACAGCTTACAGCGCTTCAGGCACCCCACTGTCTGCAGAAACACACGCACACAGCTCACAGCGCTTCAGCTACCCCACTGCTCCAGAAACACGCACACAGCTCACAGCGCTTCAGCTACCCCACTGTCTGCAGAAACACACGCACACAGCCTACAGCGCTTCAGCTACCCCACTGTCTGCAGAAACACACACACACAGCTTACAGCGCTTCAGCTACCCCACTGAGCAGCTTTGAACTCAAGTTTACAGCTACAATTACAGCACTTTATTCATTTTAAGTTAAGGTCTCTCTGCTATTTATTTGCTGTAATTTTAATTAGTACTAAGAGCATTGTAAATGGTTTCATTCACCTATATAGTGTATAGGTTATATCCGTTCTGTACTTAATGTCTATAGGGCCACTGTCTGCTCTGTTTGCCCTTGTCATTTGCACGTTGTTGTTGTTTCGCCGTGATGGCATCGTAAGTCGCTTCGACAAAAGCGTCTGCCGAACATTTACGATTTAAGCATTTAGCAGACTCTCTTATCCACTGCGACTTACAAGATGTGCATTGATACATGGTAAGAACAATCATTATTCACAAGCAAGAGATCAGTGCAGTAATACAGCGATAGACATCATTGTTGGCAGCTGCATACCATACCTGTAACACCGGGAAGGAAAAGCTTAAAATTTTTAATCTTCTAATTTATGTATTTTTATTATAATTTTTTCACGCCACGTTTCTGGCACATTGTAACGTTATTATGAATGAGAGCTGGATGAACGTAACGTGATGTTCCGGGCTGGTCGGTTGCGGCCGGTTTCAGAGCTGGGCGGGCGCAGGAGACACCGTCATGGTGAAGAAACTGTAGGGGGCAACAAGCTCCTCCCGAGGGCCTCGCCGTGTACCCCTCGCCCGAAAACAAGGAGATGTTCCTGGAGGAGAGAAAGGTGAAGCGCCCCTGCCTGCCTCTGTCACGTCATCACTGCGTCATAACTGTGTCATCACTGTGTCATCACTGTGTCATCGCTGTGTCATCACTGCGTCATCGCTGCGTCATCGCTGCGTCATCACTGCATCATCACTGCGTCATCATTGCGTCATCATTGCGTCATCACTGCGTCATCACTCTGTCATCACCCTGTCATCGCTGTGTCATCACTGTGTCATCACTGTGTCATCACTCTGTCATCACTCTGTCATCAGTCCCTCTCCGTGTGAGTTCAGGTGGATAACCGTCCCGCTTTCCTTCACAGCAACTCGTGGAGGGGAAGGCAGAGGACAGGGTTCAGACGCGCACTGGAGAGCTGGTGAGAACAGGGTCGCTTTGTCTCCTGGTGAGCCTCTGTGTTTTCTGAGGTGTTAGCATTTGGGGGTGGGTGTCTGGATTGCCTTTCTGTTGATTTGGTGGGATGGATGCACAGAAACACCACAAGCTAGTGTAACGGAGTTGCTTCTACCTGCAGGAGTTCTTAACCAAGGCCCCCCAACACAACAAGGGACACGATTAGCCCGCTGCGCTAAAGACCCAAGTGCCCAGCTCTGGGAACTAATCATACTCTTAATTATAATTTGTTCACCTGCTATTTTTCAAGTCAATCCCCCCCCTCGTAATGTGAGTTCGCTGCCGTAGCCCTGTGACCGGTAGTAATGAGGGCGAAGTATCGTCTCCTCCGAGACGGCACCCGCCATGCCGTAGACCACAACCCGGTACTACAGAGCCACTCCTGTGCGCAGCGAACGCCCTGTCGGCTTCCCTCCCCCCTCCCTGGGACAGACAGCCAATCGCCGCGCCCGGTGGCACTCCTGGCCAGAGCTGACTCTGGCGTGGCCGGTGGGATCGAACCACTGGACCACGCGGAGGTACTAATCATGCTCTTATCGCTTCTCAAGGGGTGAGGTCACATTCTGAAGCGTCTCAGCGCTCCGCTACACCAGCTCTCACGTGTCTCCTATTGTTCTTTTATCTGCTGTCTTCTCATGGGCGCCCCTAAGACCCTGTGTGCGTGTGTTTCTGCAGACAGTGGGGTAGCTGAAGCGCTGTGAGCTGTGTGCGTGTGTTTCTGCAGACAGTGGGGTAGCTGAAGCGCTGTAAGCTGTGTGTGTGTGTTTCTGCAGACAGTGGGGTAGCTGAAGCGCTGTGAGCTGTGTGCGTGTGTTTCTGCAGACAGTGGGGTAGCTGAAGCGCTGTGAGCTGTGTGCGTGTGTTTCTGCAGACAGTGGGGTAGCTGAAGCGCTGTGAGCTGTGTGCGTGTGTTTCTGCAGACAGTGGGGTGCCTGAAGCGCTGTAAGCTGTGTGCGTGTGTTTCTGCAGACAGTGGGGTAGCTGAAGCACTGTGAGCTGTGTGTGTGTGTTTCTGCAGACAGTGGGGTAGCTGAAGCGCTGTAAGGGAGAGTACTGGTGTGAGGTCACGGTAGGTTCTCCAAAAACGCCCTCACCATGCGCTGAAACGCATTCATGTCACCGCTGCCATTCAGTCTGTGACCCGTTCGATCGACCCGTCAATGTTTTATTCGCTCATCCTGTGCGAGTTGAGAATCGTCCCCATAACGCAGATGACTCCACGTCAACCGCTTATTCGTGAAAATTACGTTACTCATTCAAAATGCTGCTGCCAGGCTTCTTACAAGGCCTAAAAGAAGTGCACACATCACTCCAATCCTTAAATCGCTACACTGGCTCCCAGTCCGATATATAGAATAGATTTCAGAGTGATGCTAATAGTTTATAAATCACTCAACGGCTTAGGACCAAAATACATCTTGGAAATGCTCAGGCCGTATGAAACGAACAGATCACTTAGATCTCTGGGTTCGGATCAGCTCATTGTGCCTAACGTCAAAACAGAAAATGGCAGCCTTTAGTTTTTACGCTACCCATAGCTGGAACCAACTACCTTATGACCTCAGACATGCTCCTACTATTATGTCATTTAAATCTGGACTGAAAACTCTGCTCTTTTCACGGGTCTTTGACTGGAACAATTACATTTCTACTGCGTTTTACTGTATTTTTATTTAAGGCCAGTCAGTTGTATTTCTCTTAAATTGATAATAAGGGCCACTTACCAGGTCTGAGTCGTACTTTTAACTCTTGCACTACCATTACTTATTTATTTTATTTTATCTTCCGATTTTACCCTGTTTTCTCCCAATTTGGTAGCCAATTACCCGTGTGCTTAGTTAAATCCCCCTTACCCCTATAGTTCGCTGCCGTAGTCCTGTGACCGGCAGTGACAAGGGCGTAGCGCTGCCTCCTCCAAGACAACACTCGTCGTGCCGTCGACTGTAATTCCGGTACCCCAGAACCACTCCTGTGCGCAGCGAACTGTGTGTGTCGGCTTCCCTCCCCCCTCACTGGGGCGGACAGCCAATCGCCGCCCCCTAGTGGCACTCCCGGCCAGAGCCGACTCTGGCAGGACAGGGAACTGAACTACCATTACTTCTTAATTGAATTTGATTTGATTTGATTTTGTTTTATTTATTCCAAATTGATTCTTTAACCTCTTTTATTGTCTATAAATATTTTTAATTCATTGTCTGTTATTTTACTGCATTTTCTCTTTTATCTATGCACTGTTCTTGTTTAGTGTTGTAAAGCACTTTGAATTGCATTTATTTGTACGAAACTGTGCTATATAAATAAACTTGATTGATTGATTGATTGGTTAAAGAAGTGATGGGGCTGTCGTCTCATTTGCTGGGCTCCGTTTCCTAGGTGAACGGCATGGACACCGTGCGTGTCCCCATGTCCGTGGTGAAGTTCGTGAACCCGAGGACACTGCGGCACCAGAGATGGCTGAGGGAGCAGCCAGAGGCCCAGACGACCGGATCCGAGGAGCCCGCCAAGGACAACCCGTAGCGCCGAGCGCCGACCACCAACACGCCGAACGGAGGGGGGTCACCAAAATGCATCATTTTGACCTGTTGTATAATATGTGTGAAACATTTCCAAAAAGGATTCCTAAGTGCAGTTAGTCCAGACCCCCACCCCCCCACACTGGCGATGATGTCACTGATGATATCACTGGTCCTAAAGCAGCTCTGAGCATCATTCCTGGTGGGTGGGGAGGGGTGGCTTCTGTAGAGCGCCTCTGTCAGCCATCCAGGTTAATGTTTTGTGCGTACTACACAAAGCGTATCAAACAGCATTGGACCGGGGGCGGGCCCTTGGGGGACGCCGTTCTCCTCATCGTGCCGGGCCCTGTGATCGGGGGGCTTGGCGTGAAACGGCGTTCCTCGCTTCCCGTGTTTTCTTTGCAAATGATCTATTAAAACGTGCAGTTTCTGTGACACGCTGATCTGATCCACGCGTAGTGTTTTGCTGTGGAGAGCCGAGTCATTTGATTGGTTCGTAAAGGCAGTGACTGACAGCACACGGTTGCTCCGCCCACAATGGGGCCTGTCTCCCGTCAGTAATGAGCGGTAACGCGCACCTGAAGCCACCTTTTTGTAAAGATATTAAAAAAACGATGTATGAATCAGTGGGTCTTGTGCAAGTCTTTACGAGCTGATAATCTTCCGACGTGTCGAAGAGGTCGACAACTCCTTAAAATGTTCCTGTAGCAGTTGCTAAAGCAGAATGAAACATCTTCTGAAGGTCATTGGAACAGTTTAGTCTGTTTTGGAGGCACCGTATGTGAATGGAAGCATTTTTCTCATTCGTTTCAGCACCAACAGAACTCACACTGTAAGACAACCGTGACATGCTTCAATCCCATCTGTCAAGGTTAAGTGCAAAGCACGTTGCGTTTACACTGAATAACCCCATAGATGCATTAGAATACATAATGAGGAGAACGGGTCATTCAGCCCATCTAGGCTCGTCATGTCCTAATCTAAAGAGTATCTAGTACTGCATCTATCCTAGACTTGAATAGCCCAAGTGTTTCTGCCTCTACTACCCAACCTGGCAAGCTGTTCCAGGTATTGGCGGCTCTGTAAAGAAAAATGTCCTAATATCTGTGTGGAATTTGCCTTTAACTAATTTCCACCTGTGGCCTCTTGTTCTACTGACCCCACTTATCTTAAAAAACCTTTGCTAGTTCACTTTGTTAATCCCTTTTAGGAATGTAAAAACCTCAATCATATGATGGTTGATTATTTATACCAACCTCATGCCAAGGAGATTTACAGTATGTTAAAAATATATATGTGCATTTAAATTAAGTTTGATATTCAAATCAACTATGGCTGTAATGTTATGAAAACCTGCTTACTCCCCCAAACACTATGAAAGTCCGTTACTTTGTGTGTAAAACTTCCAATAGAGAGACAAGCTTTCGGCAGGAAAGTTAATTACAATAATATATACAGTATTTATATTAATAATTGTAACTAATAATTGAATAACCTTTTTTGCCATTTTTATGTCAATTAACAAGCGATTGACGTTGGGTTTTGTTCCTCTGGTATAAACTTTGTTCGTACGTTGTGATGCATTTGTTGCTGTGTCAGTGAAGAGCGCGTCAAACAGACAGAGGCGACTAGCATGCTGCCAGCGTGGTAGCCAATAAGAAATCCTCTTCAGCTTTTTAAGCCTTGTTCATTGGACGCCTGCCCAGATATATTCATTAACAAAGCTCCTTAACTCCCGGTCCGTCACCAACAGATACATCGGCCCTGTCCGCGGGGGATTGCGTGACCATTTCCCTCCCTTTCACAATCGGCATTTATGAAACTGATCGCAGTGTGTTTGGGTAAGCAGCTAAATCTATCGTAAGCATATCTGTGCGCTACTTATGTACAGCTGTCTGAAAATTATCCCAGTGTTTGCCAAAGGCAAAAATAAAAACCAGCAACAGGCATTATTTGGCTCAATTCAACTTATTTATTTAGAAGATTTCTCTTTTGCAGAGACATGCAGTGGTTTAGAAAGTATTCAGACCTTCGCACAGGTTTCATATTTTGTTGCCCCAGAGCTGCAAATCATGACCATTTTAAATAGGAATTCATATTTCTGATTTACACAACCTATTCTACACTACACTCGAAACCCGCGTCTCTACCAGACCGGCCCTGGTCGTCAGCCCCCATCGGAGGCGGCATTTGGCTGTCCGCCTCCGGGGAAGGGGGGAGGGAGAGCCGGCACGAGGAGAAGGTAAAGGCGTCCGGAAGAGTTTCCGTCTCGGAAGAGGCGGCTAACAATCGGCCAGGAATGTGTGTCTCGCTCCCGGAGGACCGGCGATGGACTCGTGGGATGGGGAATTGAAATAAATAGAGGGTTTAATTGGCAACCAAATTGGGAGAAAAACGGGGAAAAAATTAGAAATAAATTAAAAAATTAAATAGTAAATCTTTTTTTTAAATAAAAATCGTTTTTTGATTGCGTACATATTCAGACCGTTTGCTATGGCAAACCCAAATGAGTGAATGTGGGGGGAAAAATACATTACAGAAGTCACACAATTAGTCGAATGGCCTCTACCTGTGAAGTTCACGTGATTTAAGAAATATCAACAGCGTGAAATACTTTCCCTTTGTACGGTGCCTCAGTCAGACAGAGAATTTCAAGCACAGACTGACCCACGGAGACCAAGGAACTTCCAAAAACAAGTTGGGGATAAATCTGTCGCACAGAAGGGGAAAAGGGCCCATTTGAGCGAAGTCAAGTTGGGTGGATATAGAAACACAAAGTACGCTGTTTGTGCAGCAACTTCAGCACTGCAGTTCATCGCCCATGTGACAGTTGGGGCGGAAGTATAGTATAATGGTTAAGGAACTGGGCTTGTAACTCAGAGGTTGCCGGTTTGATTCCCTGGTGGGGCACTGCCGTTGTACCCTTAAGCAAGGTACTTAACCTGAATTGCCTAAGTTAAAAAAAAAATATCCAGCTGTATAAATGGATTGTCTGTAAAGAAATGTCAATTGTGTAAGTTGCTCTGGATAAGAGTGTCTGCTAAATGCATAAAAATGTACAATTGGACTGGAAACCTTAATATTCCTCCAGATGGACTCGCACTTGGGGGGAAAAATGCAAGACAACCCATTCAGGTCAACACACAACAAACCCCATCCAATGAATTAGGTTTTAATTTATTTTATTATAATAAAATAAAAAAATCCAATGTATTACGTGATTCATACTCAATAAATAATTCTGTTTAAAACATTTATTTTTATTTTTTTAATATACATATATATTTCCTTGACAGTGTGGATGGAGCAGGTTGTGCACATCAGAAATATTCATAACTCCATTATTTCATTACACTTCATTATTCAGTACTGAGAACTTTAAGAACATTGCAGGCATTGCAGTTTATCAAGCTAAACATGAACAGTGCTACAGCCAATATACCGCAGTGAAAACAAAGTTCCTCAAAACCAAGCTATAGAGCTTCGTGCTTACGTTGTACTCGGATGAGCATGGAGTTTGACAGTGATCTAAAACGGTAACATTACTTCATATCATAATTTCATAATCATGTCATTGCTATTTTTGGATTTTGGATTTCGTTGATGTTTGTAGCAAACCTTAACTTAACATTTTCTGATGATGTACAAAAGGCAAATTGGCTAATTTCACATTGATTTCATTGTTATTCTGGAGAGATACTTTCAGCCATCATAGTTGAACAAACCGAGGGTAATGCTAATGCAATGGCAAAAGTGTTTCTCATTCAAATCTCGTTTCTACCCTGAAACGTTGCAACAAAACAGTTAAGAGAGACTTATTTAATATCTCGTGAGCCGTTTAATCAATGATGGGAATCAGCTTTTGTTCCCCCCCCCCAAATGTATTGGTAATTGATGGTAACTACAGCAATGACTTAAATGTCAGTGATTATTGATGATGAAGAAATGGCTGCTTTCAAGATGGCTGACTGTGCACCCGTTTTACAGGCCTTTGGAGGTATGGTGCTTACAGAATAATTTATTTCCAGCCCTTTGCATCGAACTTCAAAATCACTTTTTTGTCAGTTTGCTTTTAAAAAGAAAGTCATTTTTCCACAGAATCTCATTTCATACAGGTGGAACGCATTGCCAAGAATAGGTCAAAACAAATAACAGAATGGACAGCATAAGACTAGACCTATTTATTCACAGGGCACACCTTCACTTACCATTTTCTGGATGTAATAGACAAACGTATCTTTGAAATTCTACCCGGACGTCACGTGAAGTATATCAAGGTAACCCCTCTGCCAGTAGGGACAACCGGCCTGACTGAGCCAGATCCCAGTGAAGCGCTGGTTTTACAGCACAACAGCAACAATGGTCTCCCCTGTGATGTCACAATCGGAATTCTACAAGGTACACTGGCGTTCCATCAAACTGCTTTTTTCTCACCGACGTTCCCATGGAAACGAGATGTATGGGCCTGTCATTCTGTGGGTTTGCGGTGTGAAGTGATAGTGGATAGGGGACACAGCCAAGAAAACAGGGAGCCGCAGGTTTGAATCCCGCTGGCACACAACTGTTGTTAAGTACCCAGCTGAAGGGTGCAAGGTGGGTCAATGTCAATATCGATGTTAAGCACTGTACCTGGTTTCTTTCAAACGCATGAAATAATAATGAATTGCAGGTGGTGTGCTGCATTGACACAACATGTTTAGCTTAATATCAATGAGTTTCATCACGCTCTGCTCAGAAAGAGCATGCCTGTTCACCACTTTTCATTTCCAGCTCCGAGAAACCCTGCTGAAAAGGGCTGGAAATCCCTGTGTAGATGTCAGCATCAGTGTCTTCTTCATCAACGGCGCCATCTGCTGGCCAACAGGTAGCACTACAATGGTTCTGGTGCTGGTGAATGGGACCATTTCACTTCGCAATTCACCACAATCACTCGATTAAAAGGAGCACTTTGTTGTGCGTTTTACATTTTTACATTTCAAGAATTTAGCCGACGCTCTTATCCAGAGCGACTTATAAGATGTGCATTAATACATGGTATGATTAATCATTGTTCGCGCAAGAGATCAGTGCAGTAATACAGCGATAGACATCTTTGTTGGCGGCTGCATACCATACCTGTAACACTGGGAAAGAAAAGGTTACTTATTTATTTATTTTTATTTTATTTGATCTTTTTAGAAAGTTTTAAACAAGTATACATATACAAAAAGCAGTATTAAACAGGTAGGCAATGGTGATGACAATTGGCAAGATGTACAGAATTCAGTGGTAGTGGAGTCTGAAGAGGTGGGTTTTGAGATCGTTCCACCACAGAGGGGTCAGGACAGAGAAGAGGCGAGACCGCGAGGAGCGGCTGCCGGGCGCCCGGAGGGATGGGACAGTCAGTTTGCCAATCGTAAGAACATAAGAATACATAATGACGAAAGCAGGCCGTTCGGCCCATCTAGGCTCGTCATGTCCTAATCTAAAGAGTATATCTTATTTTATATATAAGATTTATTTTAGAGTTCGAATAATGCGCTTGTAAGAGCAGCACGTCGTGAACTCAGCTCCGGTATTTTAACGTATTTAAACGTTGTTTTGTTGTTATTATGTGTATTTTGTATTTTGACCGTCATAGACCCCTCTCTTGGGACTATGGAGAGAGGATCTAATAATCACAATTTGAGGATTATCTACTCGTGCGAACATCTACTCCGGCTAAAAAAGACGATGTTTTCAAATAATGCGCTTGTAAGAGCAGCACGTCGTGAACACAGTTCCGGTATTTAAACGTTTTTAAACGTTGTTTTGTTGTTATTATGTGTATTTTGTATTTTGTATTTTGACCGCCATAAACCCCTCTCTTGGGACTATGGAGAGAGGATCTAATAATCACAACCTGAGGATTATCTACTCGCGCGAACATCTACTCCGGCTAAAAAAGACGAAAGTTTTTTCTGGGACTCGGCTTCACATTCCGGTTGAAATTAAGCAGAGGTCAAGAGGGGTTCGTGGATCTGGAAAAGCTGCATACAAACGCGCATTCCGCCCAAGTCTACCAACCATCGTTATGGGTAACGTGAGATCACTTAATAACAAGATTGATGAACTTGGTGCCCTTATTAAGACGCAAAAGGACTATCGTGAGAATCCTGGCTTGGCAGTGACGTCACCGAGGAATACACATCCTTGACCGGTTTTTCCAGTATACGGGCAGACAGAAGCGAAACGAGTGGCAAACGGCGGCGTGGGGGTTTAATTCTTCTGGTGAATGAAAGCTACTGCCCCCTGAACAACATCACGGTCAGAGAGAGAATCTGCATTAATTAATTTATTAGGTTGACTATACTTTTATTGTCTCTGTTTTAAACCTTAGAATTGAGTATGATTGTTATGTGTATTTTCTTGATTTTTATTTTTATTATTCTTTTTTACTTTTGTCTTATGCCTATGTATGTATGTATGTATGTATGTATTTATATGTGTATATGTATATATATGCGTGTATATATGTATATGTGTGTATATATATATGTATATATATTTTTATGCCTTACTTTCCCTGTAAAGCACTTTGAGCTACTGTTTGTATGAAAGGTGCTATACAAATAAAGCTATTATTATTATTATTATTATTATTATTATTATATCTAGTACTGCATCTAGCCTGGACTTGAATAGCCCAAGTGTTTCTGCCTCTACTACCTGACCTGACAAGCTGTTCCAGCCATTGACAACTCTCTGTTTAAAAAGTTTCCTAATATCTGTGCAGAATTTGCCTTTAACTAGTTTCCACCTGTGGCCTCTTGTTCTGCTGACCCCCAAAAAAAGAAGCTAGTGGAGGAGCTAATGGAGAGGCTAGCAGAGAAGCTAGTGGAGGAGCTAGCAGATAGGCTAATGGAGAGGCTAGCAGAGAAGCTAGTGGAGGAGTTAGCAGATAGGCTAATGGAGAGGCTAGTGGAAATGCCAGCAGAGAGGCTAGTGGATTAGCTAGCAGAGAAGCTAATGTAATGGAGAGGCTAGCAGAGAAGTTGCACGTCATGCCCAACAGAGCCCTTTTGCTGTGGCTATATTGACAATATACCATGTCTTCTTGGGCCTTATTGTTTTAATATACAGCACTTTACGACATATGGGGGCTTTCATCACACTCACATTCACACCAATCAGCGTCCAGAGTTCAGTCAACCAGACTCCAGTGCTGAGTCCAGCGCTGAGTCCACTGTTGAGTTCAGCTGTAACTTTAATTGGTTTCTGGACAAACGACGCAATGTTTCACGCTCTTAGATTCATCTTGAGTACAACTGGGATGAGAATATGACCGTGTATGTATTAGTGTATTAGCCGGGTAGAAAAAAAGCTAGCACTTTCCCTGATTTGTAATCGATGGGAAATGTTCATGATGCAGTGCACTGGGTGCTTTCCACAAAAGATCACTGGACAGTCACTGAGTCAGCCTAGATTTAGTTTATTAAATGTGTTTCTAATAAATTACGTCATTTAGGAAAGCAATTCCGGAAGCGATAGGAAAATGAATGGATATCTGCATTGACGTTATATTTTATAATTTTGTTAGTACGCTATGTGCGTGCAGTTAGGCCTCAATGTCGCAATGACGATGTCAATATTTTTTTACATTTTCCACAAGATGGAGGTAGATGTGCATTCGTAGTATAATGTTTAAAAAAAAAAACGAATATGGGTAAAATATCCCTTTAATACCACATCCTCCAAGTGGCACTAGATTGTTAGGCCTACAGAACCCATAACCGTGGTATCTCATTGCTCTGGAAAGTCCCTCTCTTATTGTTTCACTTTTGCTTCAGCGGCTCCTGACTCACTGCACACGCCCATCACCAAACCCAAACCACGCCCATCACCAAACCCAAACCACCCTCCTCTTCCACCAGGGCTCCTGCTCTGTGTGATTCTGCTTCAGCTCCTAAAGCTGGGGTCTGATTCTGCTTCAGGGCCTAAAGCTGGGGTCTGATTCTGCTTCAGGGCCTAAAGCTGGGGTCCCACAGCCAGCCGCTGTCTCTCTCCTCATTCTGGGGAGGGGTATACTAACACACACTAAACGTACATATTCTAAATGTCAATTACTGTGACGTATTTTGATGAAAAAAGCATAATATTCTTATTGGTTTTTATGTGTCTGTGTGTGTGATGCCACACAAAATAATTCCCAGCATGCATCTCTGAACGTCGGCTCATGCTGCTACAGGTCAAACCTTGAGTCAGGATTCAATATGTGCACTTTATCAATAAGGTTTTGCAGATACCCTTACAAAAAAGTATTGCATGTTTAAGAAAAAGAATAATAATAAACCATAATACCTTAATGCATATGAAATATCTAATATATTGTCATGTACTAAAAAACCCTTTTAGTTCACACTATTTTGGGAAATATTTGGTGTCCTTACGATACTGGAAATCATTTTTCTTCTATCAGTTCATGTGAAATTAAGCTAAAACATATAGCTCTTTAAAATGAAGGTAAAATCAAAATAATTCAATCACTGAACACTTGAGTTCCATGCATATTTAAGGGGTCACTGTTAGGTATGATGCTAATGGCTATATGCATAATATCTTATATTCAGGTTTAATTATTTATTTAATTATAGTCTCTTATTTTAGGTTTAATGGCTGGCTGCTTTAATCACCAATGAGGTCATCTGTTACCAGGCAGATTAAGGCACAGCAGGTCTATGATGGAGGAAGTCCAGCTGCACAAATGTTGAAGCTGAACATGGAAAACATCACTCAGGCATAACTATCTTGGAAGATAGTTCAAATGAACAGACCTTTCAGCTGCGATTACTGATGGCTCGAGAGGTGATCTGAGGGGGGCCTCCCGGGTGGTCTAGTGGTTACAACGTTCGATGCTGGCCACTACGACCGGGGTTAGATTCCACCGGCCGTGCCAGAGTCGGCTCTGGCCGGGAGTGCCACTAGGGGGCGGCAATTAGCCAACATGAGTCTGCTGCCTATAGGAGTGGTTCTGGAGTACTGGAGTTACGGTCGACAGCTTGGCAAGTGGAGGAGACGATACTTCGCCTCTGTCACTGCTGGTCTCAGGGCTACGGCAGCGAACTCACAATACGAGGGGGGGATTGACATGAAAAAGAGGGTGTAATTGGCTACCAAATTGGGAGAAAATAGGAAAATCTGAAAGAATAATAAAAAGTAATAAAATTGTGATTTGAATTTTATTAATAAAAGGTGTATAGTGACCACATGCAGCCAATATGCAGCTGAAAGATGGATTTTAGAAAAAGTACAAACACACTAAATCCAGTTTAATTTTTATTTAATCAAGTCATTGCATTCTACAAAAGTCTTCAACTGCTCATACTTATGGAGACAAATTCAAACAATTTCATTAAGCAAACTTATTTGTGATTTTGTTTCTCATGTGATCAAATTGTCATTGAACACTAATATTTGTGGTACAGAGTTTGAGTCTAAAGAACACATTTTAATTCCGATCTGATTTTTATTAAGAGAAACCTGC
>JAINUG010001383.1:0-23794 GCA_029706075.1 Aldrovandia affinis | reverse complement strand
CCATGGGCAGAGAGACAAACAGGAAGGCCGGAAGGAAAACAATAATCTGACAAGGAATGAAGAAGGGAGAAACCGGGGTAGATATACACTGCAGGGCTGATGAACTTGATGGGAGGCTGGTGTGCCGAGATTGGTAACAGGTGAACTGTGATGAGTGGTAACGAGGGAATGATATGGGATAATTGAAAAGAATAAAACAATTCATAACAATCACAAGGAGAAAAGCCAGAGACAGGAACAAGGGAAAACTATCTGGAAACACAAGGAAGTGGTTGGAATGGAATGAGCATTAACAGCTCACATTCACAACATACTTTGACTCTGGTTATGTCTATTTGTGTCTAAAATGTCTTCACTGGTCAGAAGGATAGAATCTCTCAATGCCGAATAAAAGCAGCCATTCGAAACAGGTTAGATAAACATATTTAACCATCATGTTGAACCAACACCAAAAATTACAGATGACCCTTACTCTTCAGAATCGTCCAATTTTATGGGGAGTTCAACAAATCAACAAAAGCAGTACCAATTGTTTGAACATCTGTCTGTGGATGAGATGATGATCGAGTACTTCCAGCGAACATGGTGCAAGCAGTTTATCAAGAAAGTAACGCGACTTTGGCTGCGAATGCATGCATCATCATCGGCTTTACTCTATCAGATGGAGCTATATGTAAGGACCTACACGACTGACAAACTGTTCTGAGTCGGAACCAGAGTGTCACGGTTGTTTCCCCTGAACCACCACCAGATGCTTGATGTTGCTTTCTTGAGGTTCCACACCTGAATTTAATCATTTATGTCCCCTAAATGCCATACTGTTGAAGTTCATGAAATCGTATTCATTTTACGATTGCTTGATGCGGTTGAACGTGTCTTTTCAAAATCTTTTCTTTAGATACTTATTTAGATAAAAATTATCTCTTCAAGTATCCCTTTATCAAATGTAGGACTTATTTTATAAACACCTTGAAACCTATCTACCTGTAGGCATTCAGTTTGGTTTCTTTCTGTGATCAAACAAGACTGTGTTTTGGGTTTCGTTATTGTTGGCTCATTCAGCAGTTTATTATTTTGTTGGACAACTAGGATTTGTCTTTGGATTATTTATTAGTTTGTATCTTGTGCCTTTTAGTCATCCGTTAGGTGATTATTTCTGTTCCCCCTGTTTGTTATTCATTTCTCATTCTCCAGTCTTCCAGGTTAGTGGTTAGACTGTGGACGGTACAGCCTAACTTATAGATTCCCGGGGTTCAATTGGCACCAATCACCTAACCACCCTCACAGTGCGATTTCGCCATGAACTAAGTCAGCGGTCCCCGCAGTATCGATCCTGTAGGTTTGCAAAATAGCGAAATGGAGAGACAGAAGCAACCATAGAAATTTTATTGGGCAACAACGAGTCATGCAACAACCAGACTCAGTATGGTCTCGTCTGTTCAAATACTGGAGAACAGTCAGACAATGGTGGCGGTAGTCCCCAAGCTGCGGTGAGTTCGCGGTCCTAATCATTCGTCACTCCTGGCTGAGGGCACACCTGTGGGAGAGGGATTGAGGCAAGATTAGCTTCCTCCTCAGTTTGTGGCGAATCGGTAAATGTCGGGGTTTTTAGCTCAGTGCCCAAATCGTATTCCAGACTCAGCCATCTAGTGTAAGCTCCAGAGAAGTGTAATTGCTTTCGATGCTATCAATAATATAAGAGGCAGCCTCGGTAGGCAGTACCTCTTATTAAGCTCTCAAAGCACGGTGGTAAACAACAGGCTGCTGGGTTGTCAGAACAATGGGTTGGTTTTGACCACGACACGACAGCGAATCTCACGACTAGATTGGCGGCGCATCGCCAAATTACAACCAAAGCGTGGCGGAATTCTGGAATTTCTTCCGTATCTCAGCAGAGTTACAGGGTAACTGAGAATCCTCTCTTAACGTTGTTTACTAACGGCTATCTGATCCGGTGAAGCGGCATGGCTACCATTCTTCGATTCACTGCATAGACTTATTACCACCGCTATCTGGATCGATATACGTATTGGGGGACGCCAGCGAGAGAGGGGACGAGCACCTGATTGCCCTCTGAAGATTCTTATCTAACCTGTGCTTGGCGAAAACAGGCGAACCCCATGATAGACAGTGCTAGTTTTGGTCCCAGGCTGTAGAGGGGATACGGACTTTGCGTGGTGCCTGTCATTTAATAGTCACGATATTAAGAAATTGTTTGCCAAGCTTAAGGAAAGCAGACAAGTCTATATTATAGGGCCGGAGGCAGTGGTAGGAACATCAGTCTTCTCTTTATTGATGCTGTTTATATTGAACTATCTAGGGAGACAAAACATTAAAATAAAACATTCCCCAAATTCAGACTGTTGGTCTGTTTGTGGACTCCAGTTGATAAAGGAATTCACTTACTGTTCCGGAGTTCTTTTAATCTTGTCAGGTATTTACCGCTCTGATGGCGTCGCTGGGTTCGGTCAGCATTAGGAATCACGGAGACTGTAAACATCACGGGATCGCTTACAGTGACACACAGAACAAATTAAGTTTTGGTCGAATGACTTTCGTGCCATTAGTTCTTGGACACTCCTGGTTAATGAAACATCAACCACAGTGAACTGGGGTGATCATAAAAACCCTATTGTTCAATGGGATCAATGTTCTCTTGGTGTTTTACCTTTGTTCTACCATTAATCTTGGTTTAGGTGGGTCTAAAGTCCACAGACTGAATTGGAACTGTGAATCTGTTACTGATGGCTAATCGCTGCTCCTCATCGTACACTCCAAGTAGAACGGAGAAAGACTCAGGCTGGATCTCAATTGTGCTTGGAAGTCCCACTGGGGAGGAGTCCACGGCCGAGAGATTAGTGACCTGAATCCTTACCTTTTTGATTCTTTTTAGAAACCCAGACACATCTCAGTTGATAAGGCAATTGGTCACGAGTTCCGAAAAGATCGATTGCTTCCTCAGTTCCAGTTCCCATAAAAATTCAGAACTGCCCCCATTGAGCAATTTAAAGGGATGAGGAGATGAACTCCTTGATGAGATATTACTCCTTCACTGGCATTCCTAAGGCTTATTCCTGATCTGGCGAGTGTTTGGCAAGCAAGAGGCTACTAGACTACTGTCCATGGGAAAATATATAAATTGCGCTATTAAAGGCTGCATCCAGACACGGTTCCTCGTAGCAGACCTTATATTCATTATCTACCAGGAAGTGCGGCTATGAAGGCATTTACTGAATCGCTAGCAGCTCGCCGGTTTCTCAGTCATCTCGTCTCCTGCTGAGGCGGGGTTCTTTTTGTCAGGTAAAAAGGGCCGGCGAGGATTGTTATATCGACTAGAGGTTAAATAATATAACCGTAAAGAATCGATACCCCCTTCCCCTTATGAACTCCAGCGTTTGAAGCGTCTCCAAAGGCGTCCATTTTAAATTAGATCTTAAGCGCATATAATTTGGTTCGGATTCGTCAGAGGCTGGTGAAAGCTGCTCATGCGGTGGCCACTGTGGTATCTGGTCATGCCATTTTGGTCACGTGCGCTCCATGATATTTGGCGCTTGCAGATGACATTCTCAGGAGATGTTGGAGAAATGTTTTCGTCTCCAGATGATATACTGATTTTCTCCTTCTCTCTAATTTACGTTAAACTCACATCAGAACAGTGCTGAAATGCCTGTAACCAAACTGTTTGTTAAAGCAGAAAATGTCGTTTTTCACGTTCTGTCAGTTCCTTCCTGATTCATTGTTTCGAGGGAGGATCAATGAATCCCAATAAAGTGACTACTTGGTGAGGATTGGCCTGCTCGGTCTCTGTTAAACGTTCTGTGGTTTTGGGTTTGCTTCTTTTATGGCGGTTATCTGACATTCAGTGAATTTTACTCACAGTGCTTACCCGAAAAGGCGGATTCCCTCCTAGGTTCCAATGGACTCCTAAAGTGGGGCGTGATTCTTGAATTAAAGAAGAGATTCTGTTCAGATTCTTTTAATCTCTCCTAATCCTTCACCCTTTGTTGTGAGGTTGATGCCTCTGACTCAGTGCAGAACTATATTATCTAATGATGTGTAGATCAAGTTCATCCCTGTGCGTATTTCTCTGAATGTACCCTAGAAAATTCTGATATTGAGGACAGGAGTTATTAGCAGTGAAATTAGCACTGGAGGAATCGTCACTGGCTGGGGGCGGAGCATCCAGCACACGGTCTGGACAGACCATAAAAACCTGGAATACATCCAGGAGGCTCAGCGTCGTAATTCCATGGCTAGATGGGCATTATTTTTCTGGGTTAATTTATTTGACCTACAAACCAGGTTCAAACATTGCGACAGGCGCTCTTTTCCACAAGCATGCGATGGGTCAGAGCAGGACAATCATTACCCCCATTGTCCAGAGCTGGTTCCAGTCTCATGGGAGATAGAAAGTGGTGCAAGGCTCAGCGTGGCAGGGTCCTGGCAGGGTCCTCGGTGTCTCTTTGTTCCGTCAGGGCACGCATGGGATTCTTCAGTGGGCATATCTGTTTAGCGGGCGTCACGGGTCACCAAGGTGTCTACCAATCTTTTGATTCCTGGAAGAAGTGATTCTAGGTGGCCAGGATGGAAGGATGTCTGCAGTTCTTATTGTCTCTTTATTTGTGCTGTAAGGCTCCACAGCTGGCACCGTCAGGAACCACCGGCCTTTACCCGTTCCGCATCGTCCTTGAGCCTTATGGACTTTGTCTGGCCTGCACCCAGTTGAATGGTGCAGGTGAGCCTTGATCTCTAAGTATGAGCCAGTTTTGGCGTACTTCAGTTCCCACTTCCTAAACCATCTTTTCCGAGACAGCTCGCCTGATGGTGGACCTGTCTTCCCTTCATGGGTTGCCGCAAGGCGTGGTATCTGATGAGGCTCAGTTTTGGCCCAGATTCTGAGCGGGCCTTTGTTCCACTTTTTAGGAGGCGTCGGTCAGTCTGTCTTGGTTTTCCACCAGACCAATGGACAGACTGGCGCGCAGGTGAGCCTGGAGAGCACTCTCCGGTGTCTAGCTCCTCCTCCCAATCCCACGTCATTAGGTCGGCATCTTGCCTGGGCGAATCGCCCGCAACACCCTGCGTAATGCCTCTTCTGGCTCTCTCTCTTAGTTCGAGCCTGCGTTTGGGTTTCCAACCTCCTCTGTTTCCCTGAGCTGGAGGGTGACGCGGGAGATTGCTCGCGGCGGCTTTTTTGTCTTTGACGTTGGCCGAGCCACCTGGCGGAGGTTGGGCGGCACTATTGCGTGCCGTGGATGCATCAGAGGGGTTTCACTAACAATGGGTGCGTGTGACACTCCATCATATCGGGTAGGGCAACAGGTGTGGCTTTCTGGGTCACAGCTGCCGGGTAGAGTCAGGCTTCGCGACGCTTTATTGGACCTTTCAAAATCATCCCCATAAAAATTAACCCGGTCCACCGTTAGTTAGCTCCCACAGTATGGGTTGTACATTTCCCATGTCCATAAAACCACTACTTATTAGCGCCTTAGCGCCTCCCGAAATACCGCCGCACGCCGCCTCGTATCATGTTGGAGGTCCTGCTTGCATTACAGATGCTTAACTGGCCTCGCGAAAGTAGTAGGCGAAACTCCAGTTCCTTGTGGACTGGGAGGTTCCACGGTCCTGAGGCGCAGTTGGGTTCAGTCTGACATCTTGGATCCATCTTTGATCCAAGATTTTCCTGACGATGGTTCTGAAGGTGATCTAAGAGTGGTCCACTTCGAGAGATTCCTGTCACAGTTGTTCCTGAACCACGATGGCAGTGTTATTAGCTTTCATAGGGGTTCACCTGAATTTAATCATTTATCATCCCCTTTAAATACCATACCTGGCTTCGTTCAAGCGCTTTGATGGTAATTTGATTGGCCGGTGCGGTTGAACGTGTCTTTTTAAAGACGTGTTTTCTTTAGATACTTATTTAGACCAAAATTTCTCTTAAGTAATACTTTATCAAATGTAGGACTTATTTTATATGACCTTATTTAGAAACCTATCTACCTGTAGGCATTCAGTTTGGTTTCTTTTCTAGCGATCAAACAAGACTGTGTTTTGGGTTTTCATTTACATTGTTCTGTTGGCTCTCTCGCGTTTATTATTATTTGTTCGGACAACCTCGATTTATCTTTGGTTGGGTTTATTTGTTCGTTTTGTGTCTTGGCACTTGGTCATCGTTGGGTGATTAACTACATGTTTCCCCTGTTTATTTATTGTTTTCTCTATTTCTCTGATCTTCAGAAGTTATTGGGCTAGACTGGGCCATTTGGCTAACCTCAATTCAGGAGTTCTGCAGTGGCATAATCGCCAACACCCTCACACGGTGTTGTTCTTGGCTTGGCTGAGAGAGCTAATGTCCCACCTGGATGCATTTATCATGTAATCTCTTTACAAGTTTGTAATTGATTGATGAATCTTTGCAAGAGAATATGGAGGCTGGCTACTCGTGCTGCATCTCTTATGGTGTTCCTTTGACACCAGCTCTGAGATTCAAGAGAAGGAGGGAGAATGCAGATTCTTTTTGAAAAGACATTTTCTTAGCTGGATGAACAAACAACAGTGGTTATTAAGGTGAAACATGAGAAACTGATTACATCAAACTCAACGGTCAATGTTCAAAGATGGAACAAAAGAAACATGCCATGGCAATCTACTGATCAGCATGCATTGCTTCGGTATAACATGCATATGGGAGGTGTTGAATTTACACTTGACTATGTGTTGGCACGTTACAGGATCAGTATCCGATCCAAAAAGTGGTGGTGGCCAATCTACAGCTGGGCACTGAACAGTGCAATGATGGCAGTTAGTACTGTATCAGTTGATCACCAGAGGAAGAGGGCCCTGCTGTGCTTTTAGAGGCAGAGTTGCCAGGAGTCTATATGACATAATAGGGAAAGGCCGCGTGGGCATGGAAGTTGGTAAGTTTTTAATGCAGATAATTGATACTGGGAGATTCGGCAACATCAACTGGCCAACACAAACAGGAGAAGTATGGGGAGTGCCAAAGGTATGGTGAAACACCTTCTATGCATCACGAGCAATGTGATGTTTCATTACGTTGAATGTTTCAGTTTCCCACACTCTAATCGGAAAACTGGAAAGTCTAAGACTGCACAACACGTATTCAAATGGATCTATTTGATTGTTGACTTGTTACTTAGTTTAGCAATTTTCTGATTACTTTTATCACAGTACACAGTACATGAAAAACATGATCCGTTTAATTAAAATGGTAATGTTCTGTCTGTTTTCAGGACAAAATTGTTGTACTATTTGAATTATTTTTACCTGAAAGAATATGAATTCATAGGTGTTTTATATTTTTGTAATGGTTTTAATGTTTAGAATGTTTGTTCTTTAATTTTGAACAGGATTACCCCTGATATGGTTGTGTTCCATAAAATTAGGCGTTTTATGACTGGTATTCAGTTTGTCCATGTTATCTTTGCCTTATTTCGAGAACAGTTGGGCTCTTAAATGACTTCATATCATGTCTTTGACGAGTTTTCATTGATAAGAGATGACACAATGTGCCTAAGACTCTCAATTTCCTCATTTTTCAGCAAATACATAACATTGCATAGGGGAGTTCTTACAAGGTATGTGTACCACCATTGACACATTACATTCGAATCATCATTATGAAAAAGTGAAAAAAGCTGCATAACATGTTTATATGGAAGGTTTTGTTCCAAATGATCATATATTAGAAATCTCTGGGAAATGTATTAATGGGTTGAGCACGACGTGGGAGGCAGAGGAGTGAGATTGCCTCTGCAGAGTGCCTTTAAACCGTACGCACACCAGAGTTGATTATCCTGCTTATACCACTTGGTGTTTACTTAGCAATATTAAATAAAGCATTCACCAAATACAAAATAATATATTACCGTATACTCATATTTTTAAAAATATATTATTATACTTTGCTCACTGCAAGCGTTCATATAGTCCCTCTGCGCTGCCTAGCCACTGCTTGACAACCACCGTCCATGACTGATGCAAGTGACATGACCCAAAGCAAACTTTATGCTAGCAAACCTTTCTGTCAGCCAACTTTGTGAATATAACCCACCCAGGCAGTATGTTTGGCGAAAAGGCTGGCTTGCCAGACATCTCTTCATCTATCAGTTTCCTTGTGCGTTTTTACTTTGTGGCTTCTTTTTTAAGTTCTCCATTTCTTTTCATATGCTGCATCCCATTGGAAGTCCAAAATTGTTATATTCTCAAATGGTTAAGTAACAAATCAGCCATACAGGTGTGTTTTGATGTTTATCAAGTTGATAACAAATGCGTTACTTGTAGTTGATAACTTGATAACCCTGTAGCATTAAAAAATAGCTGTCGATACATTCGTTAATGTTGCTATAGTTACAACCTGGTAGCGCATTCATTTTAGATCGGTGATTAAACTTGGCCCGAACTACCTGTGCATTATGGTTGCGCCTCCTGCGGCCAATCAAAAGAGTATTAGCCCAGGCATGACATAATACAAGTTTTAATTAATGTGATATGTGATATATTTAGTATAGCATTTATATATTAACGCTATAATGTAGCTGACTGCGAATTCAAAGATGACGTATTAAATAATGGGAGAAAATAAAAATGTAAAATCTTAAAAATATGATGTAATGTAAATACAAATGTAATATGTGAAACAATGAAAATATGGGTAAAGTACTGAACAAAGAACAAAATACCACAAGTTATTTTACTTACACTGTATAATGTTAATACAGTGCTGACATCTATGAGCTGTCACAGTGGATGGCTAACCTAAACAACTTGTAAAACTATACAAAGTTATCAGTGCATACATTTTAGTTTTAATACAAACTACTGGACTAGCAGGATTAACCCATAGTTTCCAGTACATTTTATGAACATGTTGGAATCAATTCGAGGCATAAGGAGCTCAGGTTTGACCCATTTTGGACCCCAACACTCTACTATAACATTATAGGTTTTTGTCCTTTATTACAAGCGTGTCGCTCTCACAGCTAAAATATCCAAAAGTCCAAAAAAGGAAGGTCAATTTCCATTTGCTACTTTTGAAAATGGATGGAAGCTATCAGCATTTATTCCTAATGAAAAAAGTAAAACTAGACACATTTCCCTGATAACTCCGTATTGAGATGGGCAGTATTTGTATTGTAGCATGTTGAAATACGTATTTCAAGTCTTTTAGTATTTTGTCATTGTTTGTGGGAATGAAAAATTCAAAGTAATTTGTAATAGATACTTTAGGGTGGAGTAATTTTGTATTTTTCAAAATACTCAAAATGCTTATCCATGATTCAAAGAACCTCAAAAAAGAACAACGAACACTTAGACACACTCACACAGTGATTTTAGACCCTGCTCTCTGTCGGTTGGACAAGGCCCAGAATGCATGCACACGTGGATGCATGCATGTATCTGGTGAGCAGCTATTGAGAATTCGGTGCTTGTTTCTTTTTGGCCTATCACAGTATTCTAAGTGGCATTTTTGAGAAATGCAGTGAAAGCGTAGCGTGAAAATTAGAAAAGTGATTTCTCAAATGCCACTTTGTGACTCCCAGAAACACTAGCTAGCATGTAATTCATGCTGATTTGTTTGTAGTTTGTACTGTACTATTTTCAGTATTTTTCTTTTACCACCAAATAGCATCAAAGAGAAGGAAATTGGTTGTCAATAGCCCCAAACTAACCAAAATGGAGGAGTAATGTGGGCAAACTAATTAGGAGATGCTAAAGATGTGATTGTGCCTCTAACATAACACACAAACTCAAGAGGTCAGGACAAATGGATTTGGATCGCTACATCTGTGGATGAAACTGATGTATTCCCATAAACAATTTGTGAAAATCAGTGAGTAAAATCTTCAAAACTACAGAGGCGGTAGCATGGAGTTCGAGGACAGTTAGTTTGAATCACTCATATCATGTGAATAATATAATATATGCCATTTAGCAGATGCTTTTATCCAAAAGTGACTTACAGAATGGGAAGTTATTAAATATGACCTAATACATTTTTGTGAAATTCAAATGAAAAATTAATTAAAAAACTAAGGTTATAGAATGGTATTGAGAGGCAACTGATTCATTGGATTTAGATCTTCATCATAAAGAGTGAGAGGATTGTTTTGGAATTGATTTGGATTGTTTGAAAACCTGAAAAAATCACCTTTTGTTGCCCTTACAGCCTGAAATGAAAACATATTGTGCTTAATTGTCCCCAGGGTTAGAAACACACGGACTTCTTACCAGGCGCGAAACAGGATCAAGAACACAGAGGAAGCAGTAATATAAACAAAATGATAATTTACTAAACTAATATGACAACACAAAACAGAGGTGGGGTCTTCAGGGAATACAAACATAAGTCCGCAATCCTTGGCTAAATACGTCCAATGTCCAAGAAATCAATCAAAATCCAGGTCAAGTCCACAATCAGTCCGTAGTCAAACACAAAACACTCCAACACGCTCTCTCTCTAAATCCTGGCTGGTCAGCAAGGCTTCTCTCTCTCCTTCAACACACTCGCTCCTTCCCAAGCATTTCCTATACTCCAGTGTGATCAGGAATCAGACCTTCTAAGTAGGCCTTGAAATTGCCTTCAGCTGGTTGTTACTTGTCCATTGCCTTCCTCCCGTTCAGGTGTGACTGTGGCCTGCTGGAAAATGTAGTGTTTGGGAAAGGAGTTGAGTGTGTTGAAGGAGAGAGAGAGAAGCCTGTGAGTCGTTGACCAGCCCAGGATTTAGAGAGAAGACGTGTTGATGTTTTGTGTTTGACTACGGACTGGATTTGTGGACTTGGACCTGGACACTGAATAGTTTTAGACCAGCAATATTGGATTGCAATTCATATTTGTATTCCTGAAGGCCGCCTGACTGTGTTGTCAGTATTGGACTGTGGGAATATCATTTGTTTATATTACTGCGCTCACCATGTTCTTGAACGCTGCGCCATGCAGGTCGACAATCGCCCAGCCTGAGAACGCACAATGTTTTCATTTTCGAGCTATAAAGGCAACAAAATTCGTTTTTTCAGGTTTTCAATATCCGTCGATTCAAAGCGATATCTTTATCGATGCAGCGATCTAAATCAATGAATCAGTTGCCTCTCAACTACCATTCTATAACCTTTAGTTACATTGACTTTTTCATTGAATTCTCAATAAATGTATTGAAATATTTCTGCTCTTTCCCATTCTACAAGTCACTGCAGATAAGCATCTGCTAAATGGCATATATATTATTCACATGATATGATCTGCATCCACCTGTCTCATTCATCTTACCTGTAATTTTGGTTTACTTCACTGATTTTCACAAATTGTTTATGGAATACATTTCATGATTTCCCATCCACATGTGTAGCGATCCAAATCCATTTGTCACAAACCTCTTGAGTTTGTGTTTAAGTGTTAGAGGCACAATCACATCTTTAGCATCTCCTAATTAGTTTGCCCACATTACTCCTCCATTTTGGATTGTTTGGGCTATTGACAATTTCTTCTCTTTGATGCTATTTGTATATAAAGAAAAATACTGAAAATAGTACAATACAAACTTACAAACAAATCAGCATGAATTATACATGCTGTAGTGTTTCTGGAGTCAAAAGTGGCATTTTTGAGAAGTAAGTCTTTTCTAACTTTCACGTCACGTCACGATTTCTCAAAAATGCCATAAATACTAATGAGTAGGCTTGTGTGAAAACAGCACCAGTCTCAATAGCTGCCTGCGACCAGATACATGCATGCATCGCGTGTTATGCATTCTCTGCCTTGTCCAACTTGACAGAGAGCAGGTCTAAAAATCACTGTGTGGTGTGTCTAAGTGTACTGTTGTTCTTTTATGTTCTTTGAATCATGGATAAAGTATTTTGAGTATTTTGAAAATCAAAAGTACTCCGCGGCTTGTTGCAAATTGCACCTCGGCCCTACAGCTCAAGCTACAAATGACAAGAGCTCTCAAAAGTATTGAAATAAATATTTCAAGCTCACGAAATAACAGAAATATACTGCCCATCTCTGGCGAAGTTATCGGAAATGTGTCTGGTTACTTTTCGTGAATAGATGTTGATAGCCCATCCGCAAAGTATTGAGCTCGCTGGACTCTTGGGTATTTTAGCTGTGAAAGCTGGCTGCGACACATGACGAGACAAAAGCAGCTTGTGTTATGTTGGGGTCCCAAGCTCCTGCTCTAAGTGTTCACAGCAAATCATCGCGTCGCTGCTGAAGCATGGAGTTGTCCTGCTAGTCAAGTAATTTGTATTAAGCAAATGTATGCTAATGGCAGCATGGTTTGAGATTGTTGTGGCCATCCTGTGACAGCTCATAGATGTCGGCGCTGTATTACCATTATGCAGTGTGAAATAACTGAGCATTTGACTAACTGTTCGGTATACCACTATTACCCTAACATTTACGATACATTACATTTGCATTTTTGCATTTTTGCGTTTCTTTCTCGTGTTTGTGACAGTCATCTTTGAAGATCTGCGGTTCAAGCGCATTATAGCGTTAATGTAAATGCTATGCTAAACATCACACTTATCTGGCATTAATTAAATACATGTTATACCATCGGCATAGTATCGCCGATTGACATTTAATGCGTTAAGCTGCGAACCATGTACGAATGTGCGACTTGAAGACTGCTGATGCAAACGAATGGCGGCTATCGAGCTGTAACTACTGGCGGCATTGGCGGCCGATTTGACAGCTGTCGTTAATGTTGCTATGGTGCTGTTATCGGCTGAAGCTAGCGTTACTGATATCGGCTGTAAACGCCAAAACACACCATGTACAACGACTCGCTAATCTATTTGAAGAATACTAATTTTGACGAATGAATGCAGCATGAAAAAGAGAATGGAGAGCGAAAAGAAGCCGTAAAGCTGACGGGACAATGAATGCAACGGCGCAGCCGGCCTTTGATCAGGCATTTATTCGGGTTATATTCTGGGTTAATCGACGAAGACGCGCTAATTGCTCTGATAAGCAATCTTGCATCGGTCAAGTGACGGTGAAGCAGTGGCTAGGCTGGCATGAAGACTATATATGAGCGTCGTGGCAAAAGCATAATGTATATTTCTTAATGTATTGCATGGCACATATTTGTGACACAATGCTCTTCATGTGGTCGGCAAATGACCGTATTATAAGCAGAATAATCAACGGTGATAGTTATCTGGTTAAAGAAGGCGCCCAAGAGGCAACCACCTATTCGCCCGTCACCTGTACATTTTCCCGGAAGATACAATATATGATCATTTGAACGAAGCACTATATCGTATGGCAATACGTTACTGCTTTCGAGCAGTAATGTTCGAATGTGTGATGTTTCTGTAAAGAGGCCCCTGTCAATGTTATGAATGTATTTTGGAAGCGAAATGAGTAAAATGAGTCTTAGGCATTGTGTCATCTCTTATCAATGAAAACTTTGTCAAATACATGATAGTCATTTAGAGCCCAACTGTTCTCGAAAACTCTGGGCATGGACAAACTGAATGCAGTCATAAAACGTCTAATTTTATGGAACACAACCCATATCAAGAGTAATCCTGTTCAAAATTAAAGAACAATATTCTTAAACATTAAAAAACCATTACAAAATATAAAAGCACCTATGAATTCATATTCTTTCAGGTAAAAATAATTCAAATATATTAAACAATTTTTGTCACGAAAACAGACAGAACATTACCATTTTTAATTAGCGGATCATGTTTTCATGTACTGTACTGTGATAAAAACTCAGAAATTCGCTAAACTGTTGCAACAAGTCAACAGCTGGGTCATTAGATCATCCATTTGAACATGTGTTTGTGCAGTCTTTAGACTTTCCAGTTTCAGATTGGGTGTGAAATCTGAAAGGCATTCAGCGTGTAATGGAACATCACATTGCTCGCATGCAATAAGAAGTGCCACACACTTTTGGCACCTCTGGTACTTTCTCTGTTTGTGTTGGCCAGTGCTTGATGTTGTCGAATCTCAGCATCAATTATCTGCATTGCAAAACTTGACCACCTTCCATGCCCGTGGCCTTTCCCATGGCGTTGCAGAAGACTCTGGGCAACTCGTCTCTGAAAGCACAGCAGGTCTTCTTCTCCCTTCAAGACTGGCCGATAATAGTACCAACTGTTGACCATTGCACTGTTCAATGCCCCAGCTGTAAAATTGTACCACCACTTTTTGGATCGGATACTGAGTCTAGCATTACACATTAGTCATGTAAATCAACCTCCCATATGCATGTTATACTGGCTAATGCATGTTGACTGGGTAGGATTGCCATGGCATGTTTCTTTGTTCCATCTTTGAACATTGACGCGTTGAGTTTGACACTGTTTCATGTTTGCGCAACAGTAACCACCTGTTGTCATTCCATCTCACAAGAAATGTTCCTTTTCAAAGGAATTCAGATTCTCCTCTCTCCTTCTCTTGAATCTCAGAGCTGGTGTCAGCACCAAAGACACGGTTTTTCATGCAGTGTGCCACAGCTTCCATAGCCCCTCTTGCATCTCATCAATCAATTACAAACTTATAAAGAGATTATCATGATAAAATTGCATCAGGTGGGACATTAGCTCTCAGCCCAAACCAAGAAAACAACACTCGGTGTGAGGTGGTTAGTGATTGGTGCCACTGCAGAACCGGAGATCTATAAGTTAGGCTGTACTGCCTACCAGGTCTAACCACTAACTCTGAAGATCGAGAAATAGAGAAACAATAACAAACAGGGGAAACAAAATAATCACCCAGCGGATGACCAAGTGCCACAAAGACACAAGCGAACAAAATAAGCCAAAGACAACCGAGTTGTCGAACAAAATAATAAGCGGCTGGAAAGAGCCAAATAAATAACGAAAATGAAAACCCAAAACACAGTCTTGTTTGACTGCTGAAAGACCAAACTGAATGCCTACAGGTAGATAGGTTTCTAAATAAGGTTCATAAAATAAGTCCTACATTTGATAGAGATACTTGGAAGGAGATAAATTCTTTATCTAAATAAGTATCTAAAGAAAACACGTCTTTAAAAGACACGTTCAACGTGCGGCTAAATCGTAAAAATGAAACTACGATTTCGCGTTTGAAATAAAACCAGGTGCGGGTATTTATGGGATGATAAATGATTAAATTCAGGTGTAGACCCTCAAAGGAAAGCACAACACTGCCATCTGGTGGTGGTTCGGGAGACAACCGTGACAGGACCCCCAAGGGACGACTCTGACGACCCTTCAGAACCCGCCCAGTGAAAATCTTGGATCAAAGATGGATCCAAGATGTGCCGAAGACGGAGACAACTGCGCTCCTCCAGGACGTAGCCCTCCCAGTCCACGAGGAGCTGGTTCCCCTGCCTACTCGCTTGAGGCCCACCACTCCGTGCCGTGTAAGCAGGACCCCTCAGCCATACGGCGGCGGCGGTATTTTAGGGGCGCTGGCGCTAATAAGTAGTGGATTTTATGCGGAC
This sequence comes from Aldrovandia affinis, assembly GCA_029706075.1. Taxonomy (NCBI): domain Eukaryota; kingdom Metazoa; phylum Chordata; class Actinopteri; order Notacanthiformes; family Halosauridae; genus Aldrovandia; species Aldrovandia affinis. Next base: position 8,327 of record JAINUG010001383.1, on the reverse strand, counting down.
CATTGTGGGCGTGGGATGTATCCATGGATTGTGGGCTGTAAACTGACCCGGTGACCGGGTTAATTTTATGGATGATTTTGTCAATCCCAATAGCGCGAGCGGCCTTTCGAAGGACTCTACCATGGCGGCAGATCCGTAGCCACCGTTGCCCCACCCACGATGTGATGGGCCAGCCCGTCCCAGCGGCCAGTTAGCAAACTCCTCTGGCGATCACGACGCGCCCAACAGTGCCGCCGACCCCTCACGCCAGGTGGCTCGTGCGTCGCAAAAGCCGCTGCGGAGGGCACCGCACGTCCTGCTCGGCTCAGAGCAGGAAACAGGAGTCCCCAGGTGGGCCTCGGCGAGACGGAAGGCGTCGCAGGGTGTTATCGTACTCCGCCCAGGCAAGATGCCGACTCCACGATGTAGGATTGGAGAGGCCCAGACACCGGGAGAGTGTTCTCATAGTCCCCATTAAATGCATTCAGTCTGTCCATTGGTCTGAGGGTGAAAACCCGAGACAGGCTGACCGCGCCTAGGGGAGCAAAGGCCAGCGGAATCTGGCAGCTTTGGGAGCCCCAGTCAGATACCCCACGTCTTGCGGCAACCCATGAAAGCGAAAGACATGGTCACCATCAGGCCCGGCTGTCTCGAGGTCATGCGGATGGCAGTTTTAGGAAGTGGAATGAAGTGGGCCGCCTTCAAAACCTGTCCACCCACTACCAGAATGACCGTAAGACCATTCGAACTGGGTGGGCGGTGACAAAGTCAGGCAATGAAACCAGGGCGATGCGGAGCGGGTAAGGCAGTAACCCACAAGCAGTTGCCAGCTGTGAGCCCCTTGTTGCGAGCACAAACAGTACAGGCTGCCTGAAACTCCACTGCATCCTTCCATCCCGGCCACCAGACCGTCTGCCCAGGAAATCGTGCGTACGATGTGCCGGGTGACCGTGAGCCGGAAGCCCCCACTAGAAAGGGCGCTTGGTAGCTGGCACAAACAAAGGGAAGACCCCCGGGACCCCGCCAGGACCCGGCTCAAGGCGCTGAGCCTGGTGCACCACTTTCTCTATCTCCCATGAGACCGGGATAGAATTTGTACTCCTGGGATAATGGGTGTGGGCGGTGGGTCCTGCTCCAGGCCCATCAGTTACAAGCGGAAAGAAGCGTCTGGTTTAATGTTTTTGAACCCGGTCGGTAGGGTCAAAAATAAAATTAAACCTAGTAACAATTCTTATCGAGGCTTGCCGTGAATTACGGCTGAGCCCCCTGGATGTATTCCAGGTTTTGTGAGTCTGTCAGACCGTAAAGGGATGCTCCGCCCCCCTCTCTAGCCAGTGGCGCCATTCCTCAGTGCTTGTTCCTGCTAATAACTCCCGGTCCCCAACATCGTAATTTCTCGGCAGGGGAAAGGCTCCGAGAGAAATCGCACAGGGGATGAACTTTCCTGATCTAAGGCCCGACCGCTGGGATAATATAGCCCCTGCCGAGCTCAGAGGCATCAGCCTCCACAATGAAGGGCAGTGAAGGATTAGGAGGAGATTAAAATGGGTTCTGAACAGAATCTCTTCTTTAATTCGGCGACGCCTCCGCCTTAGGAGTCCATTGGAACCGAGAGGAACCGTCTTTCGGGTAAGCACTGTGATGGGGCAACCACGGAACTAAAATTGCGGATAAACCGTCTATAAAAGTTAGCAAACCCCAAAAACCGCTGCACCTGTTTAACAGAGACCCGGAGCAGGCCAATCCTGACAGTCACTTTATTAGGATCATTTGGATCCTTCCCTCGAAACAATGAATCCTAGGAAGAAACTGATGGAACGTGAAAGCATTTTCTGCTTTAACAAACAGTTTGGCGTTGAGCAGGCATTTCAGTACCTGTCTGGCGTGTTTAACGTGCTCAGAGAGAGAAGTGGAGAAAATCAGTATATCGTCCAGATAGGCGAAAACAGATTTCTCAACATCTCCTGGGCGTCATTCTGGCGCCTGGAAGACTGCGGGCGCACGTGAGACCAAATGGCATGACCAGATACTCATAGTGGCCACTGTGGGTATTAAAAGCAGTTTTCCACTCGTCCCCTGACGAATCCGAACCAAATTATATGCGTTAAAAGATCTAATTTAGTAAAAATGGAGCCCCTTGGAGCGTTCAAGCGGAGTTCATAAGGGAAGGGGGTATCGATTCTTTACGGTTATATTATTTAACCCTCTGTAGTCGATACAAAATTCGTAATCCCCCGTCCTTTTTACCGACAAAAAGAACCCCGCCCCAGCAGGAGACGTAGATGACCTGATAAAACCGTTAGCTAAGCGATTCAGTAATGTATTCTTTCATAGCCGCACTCTCAGGTATAGATAATGAATATAAGGCTCAGCGGAGGAACCCGTGCCCGGATGCAGCTCAATAGCGCAATCATAAGGTCTATCTTGAAGGTAGTCTAGCCGCACGCTTGCTCGGCTTCGCTCAGATCAGGGAATAAGCCTTAGGATGCCGGAAGGTAGCGAGTAACATTCCGCACTCATGAAGTTCCATTCCCTCCTTATCCCTTGGAAATTCGTGCTCAGTAGGGCAGTTGGATTTTTTATAGGAATCGGAACTGGGTAAGCTAACCCGATCTTTTCGGAACTCGTGACCAATTGGGCTCATCGTCCGTGGGCGGCATGTCTGCCTCTAAAGAATCAAAAGTAAAGATTCAGGTCACTAATCTCCTCTGCCGTGGACTCCTCAGTGGGACTTCCCAAGCCAGGACCCATTCGAGTTCGTTCTCAAATCTCATTGGAGTGTACGGATGAGGGAGCATGATTAGGCCGAACAGTAAATAGATTAATCGGTCTCGAATCGGTCTCGTGACTTTTAGACCCACCGAAACCGGAAGGCAACGGATAAAGGTAAACACCCAAGAGAACATTGATCCCCATTGAACAATAGGGTTTTTATGACTACCCCAGTTCACCTGTGGTTGATGTTTTATTAACCAGGAGTGTCCAGAACTAATGGAGTAAACAGAGGCGATTAGACCAAAAAAAACTTAATTTGTTCTGTGTGCTCGCCGTCAGCGATCCATGTTTACAGTCTCCGTGGATTCCTTAATGGACCGGGAACCCAGACCGGCCATCAAGAAGCGGTAACACCACAAGATTGTGAAAGAACCCGAACAGGTAAGTGAATTCCTTTAGCCCATCAAGTCCACAAAACAATCAGCTCCTGAATCAGAAATGCGTTTATTTTAATGTTTTGTCTCCCCCAGGATAGTTCAACAGGAGATGAAGTTCGGAAGAAGAGGACTGATGTCTCACTACCGGCCTCCGGCCCGATAATGAGACTATTTTTTCCCCTTAAGTTTGGAACAATTTTTAATAACGTGACCCGTCAGTCGACAGTACCGACAAAGTCGCATCCCCTCTGGCGGGACCGAAAACTAGCACTGTCTACTTCCATGGGTTCGTCTGTTTTGCCCAAGCGCTTAGGAAACAGAGGTAAGAATCCTTCGTAGGTACCAGGTGCTCTCTGTCCCCTCTCTCTGGCTGGCGTTCCCTAATACGGTTATCGATCCGTATAAGCGGTGGTAATAAGTTCATCTAGTGAATGGGGAATGCCAATGGTAGCTAGCGCGTCTCTCACCGGATCAGATAAGCGCGTTAGTAAACAGCGTTAAGAGAGGATTCTCAGGCCACCCTGTAACTCCGAGTACGGAAGGGAAATCGAGAATTCCGCCACGCTTTGGTTACCCTGGCGCATGCGCGTCAATCTAATCGCAGATTCGCTGTCGTGAAGCTCGTGGTCAAAAACCAACTCCATTGTCTTCATTAAACCCAGCGAGTCTGTCAATACCCCGACTTGAGGAATAAGAGGTACTGCCCACTCGAGGCTGCCCCGATAATAATGATAGCACGAGTGCCACTCGCGACTTCTCTGAGCTATATCTAGATGGCTGAGTCTGGAATACGATTTGGCACTGAGCTAAAAAACCCCGACATTTACCGGACTCGCCGCTAAAACGAGGAGGAAGCTGAATCTTTGCCTCTCGTAATCCCTCTCCCACAGGTGTGCCCCAGCGGTGTGACGGCGGATTAGGACCCCGTGAATCCACCAGTTTGGGGACGATAAGTCGACCATTGTCTGGATCAAGCCCTCCAGTATTTGAACAGACGAGACCATACTAGCCTGGTTGTCTTGCATGACTCGTTGTTGTTCTAATAAAATTTCTATGGCGTTCTCTGTCTCTCCATTTCGCTATTTTGCAAACCTGCTAGTGGATCGATACCGCGGGGATCCGCTGACGCCCGTGTTCATGGCGAAATCGTACTGTGAGGGTGGTTAGTGATTGGTGCCACTCGCAGAACCCGGGGGAATCTATAAGTTAGGCTGTACTGCCCTACAGTCTAACCACTAACTCCTGAAGATCAGAGAAATAGAGAAACAATAACAAACAGGAAACAGAAATAATCACCCAACGGATGACCAAGTGCCACAAAGACACAAGCGAACAAAATAAACCAAAGACAACCGAGTTGTCGAACAAAATAATAAACGGCTAGAAGAGCCAAATAAATAACGAAAATGAAAACCCAAAACACAGTCTTGTTTGACTGCTAGAAAGAAACCAAACTGAATGCCTACAGGTAGATAGGTTTCTAAATAAGTTTCATAAAATAAGTCCTACATTTGATAAAGGGATACTTGGAAGGAGATAAATTCTTTATCTAAATAGAGTATCTAAAGAAAACACGTCTTTAAAAAGACACGTTCAACCGTGCCGCTAAATCGTAAAAATGGCTTACGATTTCGGCGTTTGAAGCAAGCCAGGTCTTGGTATTTATAGGGGATGATAAATGATTAAATTCAGGTGTGAACCCTCAAGGAAAGCACAACACTGCCATCTGGTGGTGGTTCAGGGGAACAACCGTGACACTCGGTCCTTGACCCAGGCCAGTTTCAGCCAGTCGTGTGTAGGTCCTACATATAGCTCCATCTGATAGACAAAGCCGGATGATGATGCATATCTTGTAGCCAAAGCGTGTTGGCTTTCCCTTGATAAACTGCTTGCATCCATGTCTGCTGAAGTACTCGATCATCATCTCATCCACAGACAGATGTTCAACAATTGGTACTGCTTTGTTGATTTTGTTGAACTCCTCAAAAATTGGACGTACCTTGAAGAAAGGGTCATCTGTACTTTTGGTGTTGTCCACCACATGTACAGAAGCCATGATGTCATCGAACCTGTTTCTCGAATGGCTGCTTTTATTCTGGCATTGGAGAGATCTTCATCTTCTGACCAGTGAAGGCGTGAACCGCGAAACAGAGTTATAACCAGAGGTCAAAAGTATGCCATAGAATGTGAGCTGTTACGTCTCCGTCCCGTCCTGTCCACCTCCCTTGTGTTTCCTGACAGTTTTTCCCTTGTTCCTGTCTCGGTTTTCCTTTTCTCCCTTGTGATTGTTGTTAATTGTTTTATTCTTTTCAATTATCCCGTTATCATTCCCTCGTTACCCTCATCATGTTCACCTGTTACCAATTCCGGCACACCAGCCTCCCATCAAGTTCATCAGCCCTGCAGTGTATATCTACCCGGTTTCTCCTTCATTCCTTGTCAGATTGTTTGTTTTCCTTCCTGGCTCCTTCCTTGTTTGTCTCTCAGCTCCAGTGGTTTTCGTCTTGCCTGTCTTGCCTGTCTTGCCTGTCTTGCCTGTCTTGCCTGTCTTGCCGCGTGCCCACGGACCAGCCAGCCTCCCTTGCCTGCCAGCTTCCCAAGCTTCCCTGCCTACAAGCCAGCTTCCCAGCTTCCCTACCTACAAGCCAGCTTCCCAGCCTGCCTACCTACAAGCCAGCTTCCCTACCTACTAGCCAGCTTCCCAGCGTGCCTACCTACAAGCCAGCTTCCTGCTCACGGACAAGCCAGCTCCCCAGCTTCCATGCCTACAAGCCAGCTCCCCTGCTTCCCTGCCTACAAGCCAGCTTCCCTGCTTCCGGCCTACAAGCCCAGCTTCCTGCTTCCTGCCTACAAGCCAGCTCCCCTGCTTCCCTGCCTCCTGAGCCAGCTCCCTGCTTCCTGCCCTGCAAGCCAGCTTCCCTGCTTCCCTGCCTACAAGCCAGCTTCCCTGCTTCCCTGCCTACAAGCCAGCTTCCTGCTTCCCTGCCCTACAAACCAGCTTCCCTGCTTCCCTGCCTACAAGCCAGCTTCCCTGCTTCCCTGCCTACAAGCCAGCTTCCTGCTTCCCTGCCCTGCCTCCAAGCCAGCTTCCCTGCTTGCTTGCCTGCCAGCCAGCTTCGGCCTGCCCGCTTCCGTGCCTTCGTCTGCCCTTTCCCTTGTTCCCCGCACCAGTCTTTGTATTGAATAAATACCCTCACCGAATCTCATCCCCTTGTGTCAGTGTCCTGCGTTTGGGTCCAGTCCGTGTAACAATCATAACAGTGAGCAGCTCATCTTCCCCCAGATTTAGTGAGGTTTTACCTTTCTGTGCGTCATACATATTTGACATTTCAAGGGTAATATCGCGCAGAGATTTGGGGTAAAATGTGAGAAATCTCAGCAGGATCATTTGAGGTTACAATGGGGTTCGTTGTTTTAGGTTTAAAGGGAGGAATGTGACAACCACTCCTTTGGTACTGTGAATTTCCGGTCTTTGTTTTTGGTTGCTTGCAATATGCACTTCTTTTTGGTTGGTGGACAGTATTCATCATTGTCTGCAGCATGGACTATCTCTTCTGACTGTGTAGACACATTCTCTTCAGTTACATGAGATTCTGCATCAGTACCTGGCTCTGTATGTACCTCATCAATATCTGGCTCTGTAAGTACTTCATCAATATTTGACTCAGTACCTGGAACTAAAGGTAATAAAACCTCAATGGCATGGGTTGATCCTTGTCCCTTGAGCAACCTTGATGGCAGGCGTTTGAAATCACCACTTGTGTCATTGTCAGAGCCATCACTGTCATAGTCTGTGTCAAGGGCATTTTTCTCAGGCACGACTGTGATAGTTGTGATAGTCTGCTGGGGATAATCGTTGTCAAGAATGTCCAAAACCTCTGCTAAAGTGTACCTGAAAGTCAGTAATATTAGACGATTACTGAAGAAATTGTGTTTTAATTTATATTTATTACATAGGATTACACCCGCTAAGGTAAAAATGCCTTTAGATATGTATATGCCCAAACCTTAAAAGGGATTTGCCCACTGGCCACTTTAGTTGCTGGGCGCATTTCCGAGTAAATATACAAAAAATATAATATATGGATCTGTCTCCGACGACACAATTTTTTTTTTACTAGCAAGTATTTCACTAGCCATCTAAGCAGGCAATACATATATTATATTCATAGCTAGGCAGCTAACTTAGCTGTACATCTGAACAGACAATGCATATTATTATCTTCGTAGCTAGCTGGCTATATAATTAATATATTATGTTCGTAGCTAGCCAGCTAGCTAGTTTTACAGCTGAGCAAGCAATGGTTATTCGTAGCTAGCCACCTAGCTGTAATGTAATGACTTCCATATATTATATTCGTAGCTAGCCAAACTTAACTGTACAGCTGAACAGACAATGCATATTATTATCTTCGTAGCTAGCTGGCTATATAATTATAATGACTTCCATATATTATGTTAGTAGCAAGGCAGCTAACTTAGCTGTACAGCTTATTCGTAGCTAAATGACATCACCCGGACACCCCGGACACATTCTTCTGGGTTTTCTCACTCAGGAATGCGAGCTCGTCATGTTGGCATAGCAACCGCAGTCAAAATTCCAATGACATCACCCGGACACATTTTGGCACCCAGACACATTCTGGCATGACAGTGGCGGCAGAAAATTTTGGTTGGGGTGCTAAGGGGTGCTTTATGGTTGTGGGGGTGCTCATGAAATGTAGACACCCGTGCAGGTCACGGGCGCGCAGACCGGCTATCAAGGCTACATTACTACGCATAATGTTTAAACCATCTAGTCAGATATTACAGCCGCGGCTACTACAATAAGCATGCTATCGTTGATTTAGCTTATGTACTGCCATCCCACGCACTCAAAAAGTAATACAATGGCCCAGACCTAAATACCAATAGCCAGGAAAACATTGCCACAACATGACAGATAAACACTAATTAGACCATCTCACTCATTGCAAAATCAACGGGAGCTTGTGTTGGCTCGATTTCTTTTAGTTTTTAGGAAAAGATCATGAGGGATCGGAGCCGAAAAAAATTGTACAGCACCTGCACTGAGTTCAAAGAACTCTGCCACCGGTTGTATGTTTTTAACGCAGTCCACAAAACAAGATTTGGACGATGAGCGTGGCAATGGATATACAGTGCCTGTGGGACATATTTTCAGAATGTATCTGCTAC
>JAINUG010001382.1:0-23799 GCA_029706075.1 Aldrovandia affinis | reverse complement strand
ATGTTTCCGACTTGTTTTAAACTACTTTTCCGACCGATTTGGACCGGGAAAAACGGCCTGGTTAATGAGGGGGCTTGTTATTTTTTTCTTTGTCAAATTTTTTTTTGGTAATTTTTTTATATATATTATTTTTTCCTTTATATATATATATATTTTTTTTTTGTCACTTTTTTGTAAAATTGTTTTATATATTTATTTTTTCCTTTATATATATATTTTATATATTTTTTTTTTTTTGGTCAAATTTTAATGAGGGGGCATGTCAAAGCCAATACCTAGCGATGCTTTACACTGACTAAACCGCTAGATTCGCTGCTACATTAGAAAATGTCACGCCGCTGCTATCGCTGCCATTGAATTGAATGGATAGCCAGTTAGCATGTTTCCGACTTGTTTTAAACGACTTTTCCGACCGATTTGGACCGGGAAAACGGCCTGGTTAATGAGGGGGCGTGTCAAAGCCAATACCTAGCGATGCTTTACATTGACTAAACCGCTAGATTCGCCGCTACATTAGAAAATGTCACGCCGCTGCTATCGCTGCCATTGAATTGAATGGATAGCCAGTTAGCATGTTTCCGACTTGTTTTAAACGACTTTTCCGACCGATTTGGACCGAGAAAACGGCCTGGTTAATGAGGGGGAGTGTCAAAGCCAATACCTAGCGATGCTTTAAACTGACTAAACCGCTAGATTCGCCGCTACATTAGAAAATGTCACGTCGCTGCTATCGCTGCCATTGAATTGAATGGATAGCCAGTTAGCATGTTTCCGACTTGTTTTAAACTACTTTTCCGACCGATTTGTTTTGGGAAAACGGCCTGGTTAATGAGGGGCGTGTCAAAGCCAATACTTAGTGATGCTTTACACTGACTAAACCGCTAGATTCGCCGCTACATTACAAAATGTCACGCCGATGCTATCGCTGCCATTGAATTGAATGGATAGCCAGTTAGCATGTTTCCGACTTGTTTTAAACTACTTTTCCGACCGATTTGGACCGGGAAAACGGCCTGGTTAATGAGGGGGCTTGTTATTTTTTTCTTTGTCAAATTTTTTGGTAATTTTTTTATATATATATTATTTTTCCTTTATATATATATATATTTATTTTTGTTTGTCACTTTTTTTGTAAAATTGTTTTATATATTTATTTTTTCCTTTTTATATATATATTTTATATATTTTTTTTTTGGTCAAATTTTAATGAGGGGCATGTCAAAGCCAATACCTAGCGATGCTTTACACTGACTAAACCGCTAGATTCGCTGCTACATTAGAAAATGTCACGCCGCTGCTATCGCTGCCATTGAATTGAATGGATAGCCAGTTAGCATGTTTCCGACTTGTTTTAAACTACTTTTCCGACCGATTTGGACCGGAAAACGGCCTGGTTAATGAGGGGCGTGTCAAAGCCAATACCTAGCGATGCTTTACACTGACTAAACCGCTAGATTCGCCGCTACATTACAAAAAGTCACACCGATGCTATCGCTGCCATTGAATTGAATGGATAGCCAGTTAGCATGTTTCCGACATGTTTTAAACTACTTTTCCGACCGATTTGGACCGGGAAAATGGCCTGGTTAATGAGGGGTGTCAAAGCCAATACCTAGCGATGCTTTACACTGACTAAACCGCTAGATTCGCCGCTACATTACAAAATGTCACGCCGATGCTATCGCTGCCATTGAATTGAATGGATAGCCAGTTAGCATGTTTCCGACTTGTTTTAAACTACTTTTCCGACCGATTTGGACCGGGAAAACGGCCAGGTTAATGAGGGGGCGTGTCAAGGCTAATACCTAGCGATGCTTTACACTGACTAAACCGCTAGATTCGCCGCTACATTACAAAATGTCACGCCGATGCTATCGCTGCCATTGAATTGAATGGATAGCCAGTTAGCATGTTTCCGACTTGTTTTAAACGACTTTTCTGACCGATTTGGAAAACGGCCTGGTTAATGAGGGGGAGTGTCAAAGCCAATACCTAGCGATGCTTTACACTGACTAAACCGCTAGATTCGCCGCTACATTAGAAAATGTCACGCAGCTGCTATCGCTGCTATTGAATTGAATGGATAGCCAGTTAGCATGTTTCCGACTTGTTTTAAACTACTTTTCCGACCGATTTGGACCGGGAAAACGGCCTGGTTAATGAGGGGGCGTGTCAAAGCCAATACCTAGCGATGCTTTACACTGACTAAACCGCTAGATTCGCCGCTACATTACAAAATGTCACGCCGATGCTATCGCTGCCATTGAATTGAATGGATGGCCAGTTAGCATGTTTCCGACTTGCTCCTTTTTGTATTTTTTTCAAATATGTATATATATTTCCTTTATATATATTTTTTTTTTTTTGTCAAATTTTTCCTTTTAATGGCGGCACGGTGGTACAGTGGGTAGCGCTGTCGCCTCACAGCAAGAAGGTCTCGGGTTCGAATCCAGGCCGGGGGCCTTTCTGTGTGGAGTTTGCATGTTCTCCCCGTATCCGCGTGGGTTTCCTCCGGGTACTCCGGTTTCCTCCCACAGTCCAAAGACATGCACGTTAGGCTAATTGGAGAGTCTAAATTGCCCGTAGGTATGAGTGTGTGAGTGAATGGTGTGTGTGCCCTGCGATGGATTGGCGACCTGTCCAGGGTGTATTCCTGCCTCTCGCCCGGAACGCATGCTGGGATAGGCTCCAGCACCCCCCCGTGACCCTGACCAGGAATAAGCGGCTTAGACAATGGATGGATGGATGGAAATTTTTCCTTTATATATATATTTTATATATTTATTTATTTTGGTCACATTTTTTTGTAGATTTTTTTAAATATATATATATTTTTTCCTTTATATATATATTTTATATATATTTTTGTCAAATTTTTTGTAATTTTTTTATATATACATTTTTTCCTTTATATATATATTTTATATGTTTTTTTGGGTCAAATTTTTTTGTCATTTAAAAAAATATATATATATATTTCCTTTATATATATATTATATATATTTATTTTTTTTTGTCACATTTTTCCTTTATATATATATTTTATATATATTTTTTTTTGTAAAATTTTTTTGTAATTTTTTTATATATATATATTTTTCCTTTATATATATATTTTATTTATTTTTTTGGTCAAATTGTTTTGTATTTTTTTGTAAAATATATATATATATTTCCTTTATATATATATATTTTTTTTTGTGTCAAATTTTTCCTTTATATATATATTTTATATATTTATTTTTTTGGTCACATTTTTTTAGTACATTTTTAAATATATATATATATTTTTCCTTTATATATATATTTTATATATATTTTTGTCAAATTTTTTAGTAATTTTTTTATATATATTTTTCCTTTATATATATATTTTATATATATTATTTTTTTTTCTTGGTCAAATTTTTTGGTAATTTTTTTTATATATATTATTTTTTCCTTTATATATATATATTTTTATTTTTTTGGTCACTTTTTTTGTACATTTTTTTATATATATATTTTTTTCCTTTATATATATATTTTATATATATTTATTTTTTTGGTCAAATTTTAATGAGGCGGCATGTCAAAGCCAATACCTCGCGATGCTTTACACTGACTAATACGCTAGATTCGCCGCTACATTAGAAAATGTGACGCCGCTGCTATCCCTGCCATTGAATTGAATGGATAGCCAGTTAGCATGTTTCCGACTTGTTTTAAACGACTTTTCCGACCGATTTGGACCGGGAAAACGGTCTGGTTAATGAGGGGCGTGTCAAAGCCAATACCTAGTGATGCTTTACACTGACTAAACCGCTAGATTTGCCGCTACATTAGAAAATGTCACACCGCTGCTATCGCTGCCATTGAATTGAATGGATAGCCAGTTAGCATGTTTCCGACTTGTTTTAAACGACTTTTCCGACCGATTTAAACCGGAAAACGGCCTGGTTAATGAGGGGAGTGTCAAAGCCAATACCTAGCGATGCTTTACACTGACTAAACCGCTAGATTTGCCGCTACATTAGAAAATGTCACGCAGCTGCTATCGCTGCTATTGAATTGAATGGATAGCCAGTTAGCATGTTTCCGACTTGTTTTAAACTACTTTTCCGACCGATTTGGACCGGGAAAACGGCCTGGTTAATGAGGGGGCGTGTCAAAGCCAATACCTAGCGATGCTTTACACTGACTAAACCGCTAGATTCGCCGCTACATTACAAAATGTCACGCCGATGCTATCGCTGCCATTGAATTGAATGGATGGCCAGTTAGCATGTTTCCGACTTGCTCCTTTTTGTATTTTTTGTCAAATATGTATATATATTTCCTTTATATATATATATTTTTTTTTTTGTCAAATTTTTCCTTTATATATATAATTTATATATTTATTTATTTTGGTCGCATTTTTTAGTACATTTTTTAAATATATATATATATATTTCCTTTATATATATATTTTATATATATTTTTTTGTCAAATTTTTTAGTATTTTTTTATATATATATTTTTCCTTTATATATATATTTTATATCTATATTTTTTTTTGGTCAAATTGTTTTGTAATTTTTTTTATATATATTTTTTCCTTTATATATATATTTTTTTCCTTTATATGTATATTTTATATATTTTTTGGGTCAAATTTTTTGTTTTTTTTGTAAAATATATATATATATTTCCTTTATATATATATATTTTTTTTTTTTGTCAAATTTTTCCTTTATATATATATTTTATATATTTATTTTTTTGGTCACATTTTTTTAGTACATTTTTTAAAATATATATATATTTTTTCCTTTATATATATATTTTATATATATTTTTTTGTCAAATTTTTATTAATTTTTTTATATATATATATTTTTTCCTTTATATATATATTTTATATATATTTTTTTTTGTCAAATTTTTTTGTAATTTTTTTATATATATATTTTTCCTTTATATATATATTTTATATATATTTTTTTTTTTTTGGTCAAATGTTTTGGTAATTTTTTTATATATATTATTTTTTTCCTTTATATATATATATATTTTTTTTTTTGGTCACTTTTTTTGTAAATGTTTTTATATATATTTTTTTCCTTTATATATATATTTTATATATTTTTTTTTTTTTGGTCAAATTTTAATGAGGGGGCATGTCAAAGCCAATACCTAGCGATGCTTTACACTGACTAAACCGCTAGATTCGCCGCTACATTAGAAAATGTCACGCCGCTGCTATCGCTGCCATTGAATTGAATGGATGGCCAGTTAGCATTTTTCCGACTTGCTCCTTTTTGTATTTTTTGTAAAATATATATATATATTTCCTTTATATATATATATTATTATTTTTTGTCAAATTTTTCCTTTATATATATATTTTATATATATTTTTTTTTTTGGGCAAATTTTTTTGTAATTTTTTTTATATGTACATTTTTCCTTTATATATATATTTTATATATATTTTTTTTTTTTTTCTTGGTCAAATTTTTTGGTAATTTTTTTATATATATTATTTTTTCCTTTATATATATATTTTATATGTTTTTTTTTTGGGTCAAATTTTTTTGTAATTTTTAAAAACATATATATATATTTCCTTTATATATATATATTATATATATTTATTTTTTTTGTCAAATTTTTCCTTTATATATATATTTTTTTGGTCAAATTTTTTTGTAATTTTTTTTATATATATATATTTTTCCTTTATATATATATTTTATATATTTTTTTTGGTCAAATTGTTTTGTATTTTTTTAAAATATATATATATATTTCCTTTATATATATATATTTTTTTTTTTGTCAAATTTTTCTTTATATATATATTTTATATATTTTTTTTTTTTTTTGGTCAAATCTTTTTGTAATTTTTTTATATATATTTTTTCCTTTATATATATATTTTATATATATTTTTTTTTTCTTGGTCAAATTTTTTGGTAATTTTTTTAATATATATTATTTTTTCCTTTATATATATATATATATTTTTTTTTTGGTCACTTTTTTGTACATTTTTTTATATATTTTTTTTTCCTTTATATATTTATTTTATATATATTATTTTTTTGTCAAATTTTTCCTTTATATATATATTTTATATATTTATTTATTTTGGTCACATTTTTTTAGTACATTTTTTTAAATATATATATATATTTTTCCTTTATATATATATTTTATATATATATATATTTTTTTTTTTTGGTCACTTTTTTTGTACATTTTTTTTATATATATATTTTTTTCCTTTACATATTTATTTTATATATATTATTTTTTTGGTCAAATTTTAATGAGGTGGCATGTCAAAGCCAATACCTAGCGATGCTTTACACTGACTAAACCGCTAGATTCGCCTACATTAGAAAATGTCACGCCGCTGCTATCGCTGCCATTGAATTGAATGGATAGCCAGTTAGCATGTTTCCGACTTGTTTTAAACGACTTTTCCGACCGATTTGGACCGGGAAAACGGCCTGGTTAATGAGGGGCGTGTCAAAGCCAATACCTAGCGATGCTTTACACTGACTAAACTGCTAGATTCGCCGCTACATTACAAAATGTCACTTGGATGCTATCGCTGCCATTGAATTGAATGGATAGCCAGTTAGCATGTTTCCGACTTGTTTTAAACGACTTTTCCGACCGATTTGGACCGGGAAAACGGCCTGGTTAATGAGGGGGCGTGTCAAAGCCAATACCTAGCGATGCTTTACACTGACTAAACCGCTAGATTCGCCGCTACATTAGAAAATGTCACGTCGCTGCTATCGCTGCTATTGAATTGAATGGATAGCCAGTTAGCATGTTTCCGACTTGTTTTAAACGACTTTTCCGACCGATTTGGACCGGGAAAACGGCCTGGTTAATGAGGGGGCGTGTCAAAGCCAATACCTAGTGATGCTTTACACTGACTAAACCGCTAGATTCGCCGCTACATTAGAAAATGTCACGCCGCTGCTATCGCTGCCATTGAATTGAATGGATAGCCAGTTAGCATGTTTCCGACTTGTTTTAAACTACTTTTCCGACCGATTTGTTTTGGGAAAACGGCCTGGTTAATGAGGGGGCGTGTCAAAGCCAATACCTAGTGAAGCTTTACACTGACTAAACCGCTAGATTCGCCGCTACATTACAAAATGTCACGCAGCTGCTATCGCTGCTATTGAATTGAATGGATAGCCAGTTAGCATGTTTCCGACTTGTTTTAAACGACTTTTCCGACCGATTTGGACCGGGAAAACGGCCTGGTTAATGAGGGGGCGTGTCAAAGCCAATATCTAGCAATGCTTTACACTGACTACACCGCTAGATTCGCCGCTACATTACAAAATGTCACGCCGATGCTATCGCTGCCATTGAATTGAATGGATAGCCAGTTAGCATGATTCAGAATTGTTTTAAACTACTTTTCCGACCGATTTGGACCGGGAAAACGGCCTGGTTAATGAGGGGGCGTGTCAAAGCCAATACCTAGCGATGCTTTACACTGACTAAACCGCTAGATTCGCCGCTACATTACAAAATGTCACGCCGATGCTATCGCTGCCATTGAATTGAATGGATAGCCAGTTAGCATGTTTCCGACTTGTTTTAAACTACTTTTCCGACCGATTTGGACCGGGAAAACGGCCTGGTTAATGAGGGGGCGTGTCAAAGCCAATAACTAGCGATGCTTTACACTGACTAAACAGCTAGATTCGCCGCTACATTAGAAAATGTCACGTCGCTGCTATTGAATTGATTGGATAGCCAGTTAGCATGTTTCCGACTTGTTTTAAATGACTTTTCCGACCGTTTTGGACCGGGAAAACGGCCTGGTTAATGAGGTGTCAAAGCCAATACCTAGCGATGCTTTACACTGACTAAACCGCTAGATTCGCCGCTACATTAGAAAATGTCACGCCGCTGCTATCGCTGCCATTGAATTGAATGGATAGCCAGTTAGCATGTTTCCGACTTGTTTTAAACGACTTTTCCGACCGATTTGGACCGGGAAAACGGCCTGGTTAATGAGGGGGAGTGTCAAAGCCAATACCTAGCGATGCTTTACACTGACTAAACCGCTAGATTCGCCGCTACATTACAAAATGTCACGCCGATGCTATCGCTGCCATTCAATTCAATGGATAGCCAGTTAGCATGTTTCCGACTTGTTTTAAACGACTTTTCCGACCGTTTTGGACCGGGAAAACGGCCTGGTTAATGAGGGGGCGTGTCAAAGCCAATACCTAGCGATGCTTTACACTGACTAAACCGCTAGATTCGCCGCTACATTAGAAAATGTCACGCCGCTGCTATCGCTGCCATTGAATTGAATGGATAGCCAGTTAGCATGTTTCCGACTTGTTTTAAACGACTTTTCCGACCGATTTGGACCGGGAAAACGGCCTGGTTAATGAGGGGGAGTGTCAAAGCCAATACCTAGCGATGCTTTACACTGACTAAACCGCTAGATTCGCCGCTACATTAGAAAATGTCACGTCGCTGCTATCGCTGCCATTGAATTGAATGGATAGCCAGTTAGCATGTTTCCGACTTGTTTTAAACTACTTTTCCGACCGATTTGGACCGGGAAAACGGCCTGGTTAATGAGGGGGCGTGTCAAAGCCAATACCTAGCGATGCTTTACACTGACTAAACCGCTAGATTCGCCGCTACATTACAAAATGTCACGCCGATGCTATCGCTGCCATTGAATTGAATGGATGGCCAGTTAGCATGTTTCCGACTTGTTTTAAACGACTTTTCCGACCGTTTTGGACCGGGAAAACGGCCTGGTTAATGAGGGGCGTGTCAAAGCCAATACCTAGCGATGCTTTACACTGACTAAACCGCTAGATTCGCCGCTACATTAGAAAATGTCACGCCGCTGCTATCGCTGCCATTGAATTGAATGGATAGCCAGTTAGCATGTTTCCGACTTGTTTTAAACGACTTTTCCGACCGATTTGGACCGGGAAAACGGCCTGGTTAATGAGGGGGAGTGTCAAAGCCAATACCTAGCGATGCTTTACACTGACTAAACCGCTAGATTCGCCGCTACATTAGAAAATGTCACGTCGCTGCTATCGCTGCCATTGAATTGAATGGATAGCCAGTTAGCATGTTTCCGACTTGTTTTAAACTACTTTTCCGACCGATTTGGACCGGGAAAACGGCCTGGTTAATGAGGGGGCGTGTCAAAGCCAATACCTAGCGATGCTTTACACTGACTAAACCGCTAGATTCGCGCTACATTACAAAATGTCACGCCGATGCTATCGCTGCCATTGAATTGAATGGATGGCCAGTTAGCATGTTTCCGACTTGCTCCTTTTTGTATTTTTTTGTCAAATATGTATATATATTTCCTTTATATATATATATATTTTTTTTTGTCAAATTTTTCCTTTATATATATATTTTATATATTTATTTATTTTGGTCACATTTTTTTAGTAGTTTTTTTAAATATATATATATATTTTTCCTTTATATATATATTTTATATATATTTTTTGTCAAATTTTTAGTAATTTTTTTATATATATATTTTTCCTTTATATATATATTTTATCTATATTATTTTTTTTGGTCAAATTTTTTTGTAATTTTTTTTATATATACATTTTTTTCC
Source organism: Aldrovandia affinis (assembly GCA_029706075.1). Lineage (NCBI taxonomy): Eukaryota > Metazoa > Chordata > Actinopteri > Notacanthiformes > Halosauridae > Aldrovandia > Aldrovandia affinis. The sequence continues at coordinate 14,176 of JAINUG010001382.1, read as the reverse complement.
TTTATATATATATTTTATATGTTTTTTTTGGGTCAAATTTTTTTGTAATTTAAAAAAATATATATATATATTTCCTTTATATATATATATTATATATATTTTTTTTTTTTTTTGTCAAATTTTTCATTTATATATATATTTTATATATATTTTTTTTTTTTTGGTTAAATTTTTTAAATTTTTTTAAATTTTTTTTTTTTTTTTTCCTTTATATATATATTTTATATATTTTTTTGGGTCAAATTGTTTTGTATTTTTTTAAAATATATATATATTTCCTTTATATATATTTTTTTTTTTTTGTCAAATTTTTCCTTTATATATATATTTTATATATTTATTTTTTTTGGTCACATTTTTTAGTACATTTTTAAAATATATATATATATTTTTCCTTTATATATATATTTTATATATATTTTTTTTGTCAAATTTTTTAGTAATTTTTTAATATATATATATATTTTTCCTTTATATATATATTTTATATATATTATTTTTTTGGTCAAATTTTTTTGTAATTTTTTTATATATATATTTTTTTCCTTTATATATATTTTAAATATATTTTTTTTTTTCTTGGTCAAATTTTTTGGTAATTTTTTTAATATATATTATTTTTTCCTTTATATATATATTTTATATGTTTTTTTTTTTTGGGTCAAATTTTTTTGTCATTTAAAAAAAAAAAATATATATATTTCCTTTATATATATATATTATATATATTTTTTTTTTGTCAAATTTTTCCTTTATATATATATTTTATATATATTTTTTTTTTGGTCATTTTTTTGTAATTTTTTTATATATATTTTTTTTTCCTTTATATATATATTTTATATATATTTTTTTTTTTTTTCTTGGTCAAATTTTTTGGTAATTTTTTTAATATATATTATTTTTTCCTTTATATATATATATATTTTTTTTTTTGGTAACTTTTTTTGTAAATTTTTTTATATATATATTTTTTTCATTTATATATTTATTTTATATATTTTTTTTTTTTGGTCAAATTTTAATGAGGTGGCATGTCAAAGCCAATACCTAGCGATGCTTTACACTGACTAAACCGCTAGATTCGCCGCTACATTAGAAAATGTCACGCCTATGCTATCGCTGCCATTGAATTGAATGGATAGCCAGTTAGCATGTTTCCGACTTGTTTTAAACGACTTTTCCGACCGATTTGGACCGGGAAAACGGCCTGGTTAATGAGGGGGCGTGTCAAAGCCAATACCTAGCGATGCTTTACACTGACTAAACCGCTAGATTCGCCACTACATTAGAAAATGTCACGCAGCTGCTATCGCTGCCATTGAATTGAATGGATAGCCAGTTAGCATGTTTCCGACTTGTTTTAAACTACTTTTCCGACCGATTTGGACCGGGAAAACGGCCTGGTTAATGAGGGGGCGTGTCAAAGCCAATACCTAGCGATGCTTTACACTGACTAAACCGCTAGATTCGCCACTACATTACAAAATGTCACGCCGATGCTATCGCTGCCATTGAATTGAATGGATGGCCAGTTAGCATGTTTCCGACTTGCTCCTTTTTTTTATTTTTTTGTCAAATATGTATATATATTTCCTTTATATATATATATTTTTTTTTTTTTGTCAAATTTTTCCTTTATATATATATTTTATATATTTATTTATTTTGGTCACATTTTTTTAGTACATTTTTTTAAATATATATATATATTTTCCTTTATATATATATTTTATATATATTTTTGTCAATTTTTTTGTAATTTTTTTATATATATATTTTTCCTTTATATATATATTTTATCTATATTATTTTTTTGGTCAAATTTTTTTTAACATTTTTATATATATATTTTTTTCCTTTATATATATATTTTATATGTTTTTTTGGGTCAAATTTTTTTGTAATTTTAAAAATATATATATATATTTCCTTTATATATATATATTATATATTTTTTTTTTTGTCAAATTTTTCCTTTATATATATATTTTATATATATTTTTTTTTTTTTTTGGTCAAATTTTTTTGTAATTTTTTTATATATATATTTTTTTTCCTTTATATATATATTTTATATTTTTTGGGTCAAATTGTTTTGTATTTTTTTGTAAAATATATATATATATTTCCTTTATATATATATATATTTTTTTTTTTTTGTCAAATTTTTCCTTTATATATATATTTTATATATTTATTTTTTTTTTGGTCACATTTTTTTAGTACATTTTTTAAAATATATATATTTTTTTTTTTTTATATATATATTTTATATATATTTTTTGTCAAATTTTTAGTAATTTTTTTATATATATATATTTTTCCTTTATATATATATTTTATATATATTATTTTTTTTGGTCAAATTTTTTTGTAATTTTTTTTTATATATATATATATTTTTTTCCTTTATATATATATTTTATATATATTTATTTTTTTTGGTTAAATTTTTTTGTCATTTTTTTATATATATATTTTTTCCTTTATATATATATTTTATATATATTATTTTTTTTTTCTTGGTCAAATTTTTTGGTAATTTTTTTAATATATATTATTTTTTCCTTTATATATATATATATTTTTTTTTTTGTCACTTTTTTTGTAAAATTTTTTATATATATATTTTTTTCCTTTATATATATATTTTATATATATTTTTTTTTTGGTCAAATTTTAATGAGGGGGCATGTCAAAGCCAATACCTAGCGATGCTTTACACTGACTAAACCACTAGATTTGCCGCTACATTAGAAAATGTCACGCCTATGCTATCGCTGCCATTGAATTGAATGGATAGCCAGTTAGCATGTTTCCGACTTGTTTTAAACTACTTTTCCGACCGATTTGGACCGGGAAAACGGCCTGGTTAATGAGGGGGCGTGTCAAAGCCAATACCTAGCGATGCTTTACACTGACTAAACCGCTAGATTCGCCGCTACATTACAAAATGTCACGCCGATGCTATCGCTGCCATTTAATTGAATGGATGGCCAGTTAGCATGTTTCCGACTTGCTCCTTTTTGTATTTTTTTGTCAAATATGTATATATATTTCCTTTATATATATATATATTTTTTTTGTCAAATTTTTCCTTTATATATATATAATTTATATATTTATTTATTTTGGTCACATTTTTTTAGTACATTTGTTTAAATATATATATATTTTTCCTTTATATATATATTTTATATATATTTTTTATCAAATTTTTTAGTAATTTTTTTATATATATATTTTTCCTTTATATATATTTTATCTATATTATTTTTTGGTCAAATTTTTTTGTAATTTTTTTATATATATATATTTTTCCTTTATATATATATTTTATATATTTTTTGGGTCAAATTGTTTTGTATTTTTTTAAAAATATATATATATATTTCCTTTATATATATATATTTTTTTTTTTGTCAAATTTTTCCTTTATATATATATTTTATATATTTATTTTTTTTTTTTTTTGGTCACATTTTTTTGTAATTTTTTTATATATATTTTTTTTTCCTTTATATACATATATATATATATATTTTTTTTGGTCACTTTTTTTGTACATTTTTTTATATATATATTTTTTTCCTTTATATATATATTTTTTATATATATTTTTTTTTTGGTCAAATTTTAATGAGGGGGCATGTCAAAGCCAATACCTAGCGATGCTTTACACTGACTAAACCGCTAGATTCGCCGCTACATTAGAAAATGTCACGCCGCTGCTATCGCTGCCATTGAATTGAATGGATAGCCAGTTAGCATGTTTCCGACTTGTTTTAAACGACTTTTCCGACCGATTTGGACCGGGAAAACGGCCTGGTTAATGAGGGGGCGTGTCAAAGCCAATACCTAGTGATGCTTTACACTGACTAAACCGCTAGATTCGCCGCTACATTACAAAATGTCACGCCGATGCTATCGCTGGCATTGAATTGAATGGATAGCCAGTTAGCATGTTTCCGACTTGTTTTAAACTACTTTTCCGACCGATTTGGACCGGGAAAACGGCCTGGTTAATGAGGGGGCGTGTCAAAGCCAATACCTAGTGAAACTTTACACTGACTAAACCGCTAGATTCGCCGCTAAATTACAAAATGTCACGCCGATGCTATCGCTGCCATTGAATTGAATGGATAGCCAGTTAGCATGTTTCCGACTTGTTTTAAACGACTTTTCTGACCGATTTAAACCGGGAAAACGGCCTGGTTAATGAGGGGGAGTGTCAAAGCCAATACCTAGCGATGCTTTACACTGACTAAACCGCTAGATTTGCCGCTACATTAGAAAATGTCACGCCTATGCTATCGCTGCCATTGAATTGAATGGATAGCCAGTTAGCATGTTTCCGACTTGTTTTAAACGACTTTTCCGACCGATTTGGACCGGGAAAACGGCCTGGTTAATGAGGGGGAGTGTCAAAGCCAATACCTAGCAATGCTTTACACTGACTAAACCGCTAGATTCGCTGCTACATTAGAAAATGTCACGCAGCTGCTATCGCTGCTATTGAATTGAATGGATAGCCAGTTAGCATGTTTCCGACTTGTTTTAAACTACTTTTCCGACTGATTTGGACCGGGAAAACGGCCTGGTTAATGAGGGGGCGTGTCAAAGCCAATACCTAGCGATGCTTTACACTGACTAAACCGCTAGATTCGCCGCTACATTACAAAATGTCACGCCGATGCTATCGCTGCCATTGAATTGAATGGATAGCCAGTTAGCATGTTTCCGACTTGTTTTAAACTACTTTTCCGACCGATTTGGACCGGGAAAACGGCCTGGTTAATGAGGGGGCGTGTCAAAGCCAATACCTAGCGATGCTTTACACTGACTAAACCGCTAGATTCGCCGCTACATTACAAAATGTCACGCCGATGCTATCGCTGCCATTGAATTGAATGGATAGCCAGTTAGCATGTTTCCGACTTGTTTTAAACGACTTTTCTGACCGATTTAAACCGGGAAAACGGCCTGGTTAATGAGGGGGGGAGTGTCAAAGCCAATACCTAGCGATGCTTTACACTGACTAAACCGCTAGATTTGCCGCTACATTAGAAAATGTCACGCCTATGCTATCGCTGCCATTGAATTGAATGGATAGCCAGTTAGCATGTTTCCGACTTGTTTTAAACGACTTTTCCGACCGATTTGGACCGGGAAAACGGCCTGGTTAATGAGGGGGAGTGTCAAAGCCAATACCTAGCAATGCTTTACACTGACTAAACCGCTAGATTCGCTGCTACATTAGAAAATGTCACGCAGCTGCTATCGCTGCTATTGAATTGAATGGATAGCCAGTTAGCATGTTTCCGACTTGTTTTAAACTACTTTTCCGACCGATTTGGACCGGGAAAACGGCCTGGTTAATGAGGGGGCGTGTCAAAGCCAATACCTAGCGATGCTTTACACTGACTAAACCGCTAGATTCGCCGCTACATTACAAAATGTCACGCCGATGCTATCGCTGCCCATTGAATTGAATGGATGGCCAGTTAGCATGTTTCCGACTTGCTCCTTTTTGTATTTTTTTGTAAAATATATATATATATTTCCTTTATATATATATTTATTTTTTTGTCAAATTTTTCCTTTATATATATATTTTATATATTTATTTTTTTGGTCACATTTTTTTAGTAAATTTTTTTTTTCCTTTAAATATATATATATTTTTTTTGGTCCTTTATATATATATTTTATATATTTTTATATTTTTTTTTTTGTCAAATTGTTTGGTAATTTTTTTTATATATATTTTTTTTTTTTCCTTTATATATATATTTTATATTTTTTTGGTCAAATTGTTTTGTATTTTTTTGTAAAATATATATATATATTTCCTTTATATATATATATTTATTTTTTTTTTTGTCAAATTTTTCCTTTATATATATATTTTATATATTTATTTTTTTTGGTCACATTTTTTTAGTACATTTTTTAAATATATATATATATATTTCCTTTATATACATATTTTATATATATTATTTTTTTTTTTTTTCTTGGTCAAATTTTTTGGTAATTTTTTTATATATATTATTTTTTCCTTTATATATATATATATTTATTTTTTTGGTCACTTTTTTTGTACATTTTTTTATATATTTTTTTTTTTTTCTTTATATATATATTTTATATATATTTTTTTTTTTTTTGGGTCAAATTTTAATGAGGGGGCATGTCAAAGCCAATACCTAGCGATGCTTTACACTGACTAAACCGCTAGATTCGCCGCTACATTAGAAAATGTCACGCCTATGCTATCGCTGCCATTGAATTGAATGGATAGCCAGTTAGCATGTTTCCGACTTGTTTTAAACGACTTTTCCGACCGATTTGGACCGGGAAAACGGCCTGGTTAATGAGGGGGAGTGTCAAAGCCAATACCTAGCAATGCATTACACTGACTAAACCGCTAGATTCGCCGCTACATTACAAAATGTCACGCCGATGCTATCGCTGCCATCGAATTGAATGGATGGCCAGTTAGCATGTTTCCGACTTGCTCCTTTTTGTATTTTTTTGTGAAATATGTACATATATTTCCTTTATATATATATATTTTTTTTTTGTCAAATTTTTCCTTTATATATATATTTTATATATTTATTTATTTTGGTCACATTTTTTTAGTACATTTTTTTATATATATATTTTTTTCCTTTATATATATATTTTATATATATTTTTGTCAAATTTTTTAGTAATTTTTTTATATATTTTTTCCTTTATATATATATATAATTTTTTTTGTCACATTTTTCCTTTATATATATATTTTATATATTTATTTTTTTGGTCACATTTTTTAGTACATTTTTTTAAATATATATTTTTTTTTATATATATTTTTTATATATTTTTTTTTGGTCAAATCTTTTTGTAATTTTTTATATATATTTTTTTCCTTTATATATATATTTTATATGTTTTTTTGGTCAAATTTTTTTAATTTAATTTAAAAAAAAATATATATATATTTCCTTTATATATATATATATATATATTTTTTTTTTTGGTCAAATTTGTCCTTTATATATATATTTTATATATATTTTTTTTTTTTTTGGTCAAATTTTTTTGTAATTTTTTTATATATTTATATTTTTCCTTTATATATATATTTTATATATTTTTTTGGGTCAAATTGTTTTGTATTTTTTTGTAAAATATATATATATATTTCCTTTATATATATATATTTTTTTTTTGTCAAATTTTTCCTTTATATATATATTTTATATATTTATTTTTTGGTCACATTTTTTAGTACATTTTTTAAAATATATATATATATTTTTCCTTTATATATATATTTTATATATGTTTTTTTCAAATTTTTTAGTAATTTTTTTATATATATATATATTTTTCCTTTATATATATATTTTATATATCTTATTTTTTTTGGTCAACTTTTTTTTGTAATTTTTTTTATATATATTTTTTTCCTTTATATATATATTTTATATATATATTTTTTTTCTTGGTCAAATTTTTTGTAATTTTTTTTATATATATAATTTTTTCCTTTATATATATATATATTTATTTTTTTGGTCACTTTTTTTTTAATTTTTTTTTATATATATATTTTTTTCCTTTATATATATATTTTATATATATTTTTTTTTTTGGTCAAATTTTATTGAGGGGGCATGTCAAAGCCAATACCTAGCGATGCTTTACACTGACTAAACCGCTAGATTTGCCGCTACATTAGAAAATGTCACGCCTATGCTATCGCTGCCATTGAATTGAATGGATAGCCAGTTAGCATGTTTCCGACTTGTTTTAAACGACTTTTCCGACCGATTTGGACCGGGAAAACGGCCTGGTTAATGAGGGGAGTGTCAAAGCCAATACCTAGCGATGCTTTACACTGACTAAACCGCTAGATTCGCCGCTACATTAGAAAATGTCACGCAGCTGCTATCGCTGCCATTGAATTGAATGGATAGCCAGTTAGCATGATTCCGACTTGTTTTAAACTACTTTTCCGACCGATTTGGACCGGGAAAACGGCCTGGTTAATGAGGGGGAGTGTCAAAGCCAATACCTAGCGATGCTTTACACTGACTAAACCGCTAGATTCGCCGCTACATTAGAAAATGTCACGTCGCTGCTATCGCTGCCATTGAATTGAATGGATAGCCAGTTAGCATGTTTCCGACTTGTTTTAAACAACTTTTCCGACCGATTTGTTTTGGGAAAACGGCCTGGTTAATGAGGGGCGTGTCAAAGCCAATACCTAGTGATGCTTTACACTGACTAAACCGCTAGATTCGCCGCTACATTACAAAATGTCACGCCGATGCTATCGCTGCCATTGAATTGAATGGATAGCCAGTTAGCATGATTCCGACTTGTTTTAAACGACTTTTCCGACCGATTTGGACCGGGAAAACGGCCTGGTTAATGAGGGGGCGTGTCAAAGCCAATACCTAGCGATGCTTTACACTGACTAAACCGCTAGATTCGCCGCTACATTAGAAAATGTCACGCCGCTGCTATCGCTGCCATTGAATTGAATGGATAGCCAGTTAGCATGTTTCCGACTTGTTTTAAACGACTTTTCCGACCGATTTGGACGGGAAAACGGCCTGGTTAATGAGGGGGAGTGTCAAAGCCAATACCTAGCGATGCTTTACACTGACTAAACCGCTAGATTCGCCGCTACATTACAAAATGTCACGCCGATGCTATCGCTGCCATTGAATTGAATGGATAGCCAGTTAGCATGATCCGACTTGTTTTAAACTACTTTTCCGACCGATTTGGACCGGGAAAACGGCCTGGTTAATGAGGGGGAGTGTCAAAGCCAATACCTAGCGATGCTTTACACTGACTAAACCGCTAGATTCGCCGCTACATTAGAAAATGTCACGCCGCTGCTATCGCTGCCATTGAATTGAATGGATAGCCAGTTAGCATGTTTCCGACTTGTTTTAAACTACTTTTCCGACCGATTTGTTTTGGGAAAACGGCCTGGTTAATGAGGGGGCGTGTCAAAGCCAATACCTAGTGATGCTTTACACTGACTAAACCGCTAGATTCGCCGCTACATTACAAAATGTCACGCCGATGCTATCGCTGCCATTGAATTGAATGGATAGCCAGATAGCATGTTTCCGACTTGTTTTAAACTACTTTTCCGACCGATTTGGACCGGGAAAACGGCCTGGTTAATGAGGGGGCGTGTCAAAGCCAATACCTAGCGATGCTTTACACTGACTAAACCGCTAGATTCGCCGCTACATTACAAAATGTCACGCCGCTGCTATCGCTGCCATTGAATTGAATGGATAGCCAGTTAGCATGTTTCCGACTTGTTTTAAAACTACTTTTCCGACCGATTTGGACCGGGAAAACGGCCTGGTTAATGAGGGGGCGTGTCAAAGCCAATACCTAGCGATGCTTTACACTGACTAAACCGCTAGATTCGCCGCTACATTACAAAATGTCACGCCGATGCTATCGCTGCCATTGAATTGAATGGATAGCCAGTTAGCATGTTTCCGACTTGTTTTAAACTACTTTTCCGACCGATTTGGACCGGGAAAACGGCCTGGTTAATGAGGGGGTGTCAAAGCCAATACCTAGTGATGCTTTACACTGACTAAACCGCTAGATTCGCCGCTACATTACAAAATGTCACGCCGATGCTATCGCTGCCATTGAATTGAATGGATAGCCAGTTAGCATGTTTCCGACTTGTTTTAAACTACTTTTCCGACCGATTTGGACCGGGAAAACGGCCTGGTTAATGAGGGGGCGTGTCAAAGCCAATACCTAGCGATGCTTTACACTGACTAAACCGCTAGATTTGCCGCTACATTAGAAAATGTCACGCCTATGCTATCGCTGCCATTGAATTGAATGGATAGCCAGTTAGCATGTTTCCGACTTGTTTTAAACTACTTTTCCGACCGATTTGGACCGGGAAAACGGCCTGGTTAATGAGGGGGCGTGTCAAAGCCAATACCTAGCGATGCTTTACACTGACTAAACCGCTAGATTCGCCGCTACATTAGAAAATGTCACGCCGCTGCTATCGCTGCCATTGAATTGAATGGATAGCCAGTTAGCATGTTTCCGACTTGTTTTAAAACTACTTTTCCGACCGATTTGGACCGGGAAAACGGCCTGGTTAATGAGGGGGCGTGTCAAAGCCAATACCTAGCGATGCTTTACACTGACTAAACCGCTAGATTCGCCGCTACATTAGAAAATGTCACGCCGCTGCTATCGCTGCCATTGAATTGAATGGATAGCCAGTTAGCATGTTTCCAACTTGTTTTAAACTACTTTTCCGACCGATTTGGACCGGGAAAACGGCTGGTTAATGAGGGGGCGTGTCAAAGCCAATACCTAGCGATGCTTTACACTGACTAAACCGCTAGATTCGCCGCTACATTACAAAATGTCACGCCACTGCTATCGCTGCCATTGAATTGAATGGATAGCCAGTTAGCATGTTTCCGACTTGTTTTAAACTACTTTTCCGACCGATTTGGACCGGGAAAACGGCCTGGTTAATGAGGGGGTGTCAAAGCCAATACCTAGCGATGCTTTACACTGACTAAACAGCTAGATTCGCCGCTACATTAGAAAATGTCACGTGCTATCGCTGCTATTGAATTGAATGGATAGCCAGTTAGCATGTTTCCGACTTGTTTTAAAACTACTTTTCCGACCGATTTGGACCGGGAAAACGGCCTGGTTAATGAGGGGGCGTGTCAAAGCCAATACCTAGCGATGCTTTACAATGATTAAACCACTAGATTCGCCGCTACATTACAAAATGTCACTCCGATGCTATCGCTGCCATTGAATTGAATGGATAGCCAGTTAGCATGTTTCCGACTTGTTTTAAACTACTTTTCCGACCGATTTGGACCGGGAAAACGGCCTGGTTAATGAGGGGGCGTGTCAAAGCCAATACCTAGCGATGCTTTACACTGACTAAACCGCTAGATTCGCCGCTACATTAGAAAATGTCACGTCGCTGCTATCGCTGCCATTGAATTGAATGGATAGCCAGTTAGCATGTTTCCGACTTGTTTTAAACTACTTTTCCGACCGATTTGGACCGGGAAAACGGCCTGGTTAATGAGGGGGCGTGTCAAAGCCAATACCTAGCGATGCTTTACACTGACTAAACCGCTAGATTCGCCGCTACATTAGAAAATGTCACGCCACTGCTATCGCTGCCATTGAATTGAATGGATAGCCAGTTAGCATGTTTCCGACTTGTTTTAAACTACTTTTCCGACCGATTTGGACCGGGAAAACGGCCTGGTTAATGAGGGGGCGTGTCAAAGCCAATACCTAGCGATGCTTTACACTGACTAAACCGCTAGATTCGCCGCTACATTACAAAATGTCACGCCATTGCTATCGCTGCCATTGAATTGAATGGATAGCCAGTTAGCATGTTTCCGACTTGTTTTAAACTACTTTTCCGACCGATTGGGACCAGGAAAACGGCCTGGTTAATGAGGGGGTGTCAAAGCCAATACCTAGCGATGCTTTACACTGACTAAACCGCTAGATTCGCCGCTACATTAGAAAATGTCACGCCACTGCTATCGCTGCCATTGAATTGAATGGATAGCCAGTTAGCATGTTTCCGACTTGTTTTAAACTACTTTTCCGACCGATTTGGACCGGGAAAACGCCTGGTTAATGAGGGGCGTGTCAAAGCCAATACCTAGCGATGCTTTACACTGACTAAACCGCTAGATTCGCCGCTACATTACAAAATGTCACGCCATGCTATCGCTGCCATTGAATTGAATGGATAGCCAGTTAGCATGTTTCCGACTTGTTTTAAACTACTTTTCCGACCGATTTGGACCGGGAAAACGGCCTGGTTAATGAGGGGCGTGTCAAAGCCAATACCTAGCGATGCTTTACACTGACTAAACAGCTAGATTCGCCGCTACATTAGAAAATGTCACGACATTTCTATCGCTGCCATTGAATTGAATGGATAGCCAGTTAGCATGTTTCCGACTTGTTTTAAACTACTTTTCCGACCGATTTGGACCGGGAAAACGGCCTGGTTAATGAGGGGGAGTGTCAAAGCCAATACCTAGCGATGCTTTACACTGACTAAACGTCTAGATTCGCCGCTACATTACAAAATGTCACGCCGCTGCTATCGCTGCCATTGAATTGAATGGATAGCCAGTTAGCATGTTTCCGACTTGTTTTAAACTACTTTTCCGACTGATTTGGACCGGAAAACGGCCTGGTTAATGAGGGGGAGTGTCAAAGCCAATACCTAGCGATGCTTTACACTGACTAAACCGCTAGATTCGCCGCTACATTAGAAAATGTCACGCCGCTGCTATCGCTGCCATTGAATTGAATGGATAGCCAGTTAGCATGTTTCCAACTTGTTTTAAACTACTTTTCCGACCGATTTGGACCGGGAAAACGGCCTGGTTAATGAGGGGGCGTGTCAAAGCCAATACCTAGCGATGCTTTACACTGACTAAACCGCTAGATTCGCCGCTACATTAGAAAATGTCACGCCACTGCTATCGCTGCCATTGAATTGAATGGATAGCCAGTTAGCATGTTTCCGACTTGTTTTAAACTACTTTTCCGACCGATTTGGACCGGGAAAACGGCCTGGTTAATGAGGGGGCGTGTCAAAGCCAATACCTAGCGATGCTTTACACTGACTAAACAGCTAGATTCGCCGCTACATTAGAAAATGTCACGTCGCTGCTATTGAATTGATTGGATAGCCAGTTAGCATGTTTCCGACTTGTTTTAAATGACTTTTCCGACCGATTTGGACCGGGAAAACGGCCTGGTTAATGAGGGGGCGTGTCAAAGCCAATACCTAGCGATGCTTTACAATGATTAAACCGCTAGATTCGCCGCTACATTACAAAATGTCACTCCGATGCTATCGCTGCCATTGAATTGAATGGATAGCCAGTTAGCATGTTTCCGACTTGTTTTAAACTACTTTTCCGACCGATTTGGACCGGGAAAATGGCCTGGTTAATGAGGGGCGTGTCAAAGCCAATACCTAGCGATGCTTTACACTGACTAAACCGCTAGATTCGCCGCTACATTAGAAAATGTCACGTCGCTGCTATCGCTGCCATTGAATTGAATGGATAGCCAGTTAGCATGTTTCCGACTTGTTTTAAACTACTTTTCCGACCGATTTGGACCGGGAAAACGGCCTGGTTAATGAGGGGCGTGTCAATGCCAATACCTAGCGATGCTTTACACTGACTAAACCGCTAGATTCGCCGCTACATTAGAAAATGTCACGCCACTGCTATCGCTGCCATTGAATTGAATGGATAGCCAGTTAGCATGTTTCCGACTTGTTTTAAACTACTTTTCCGACCGATTTGGACCGGGAAAACGGCCTGGTTAATGAGGGGGCGTGTCAAAGCCAATACCTAGCGATGCTTTACACTGACTAAACCGCTAGATTCGCCGCTACATTACAAAATGTCACGCCATTGCTATCGCTGCCATTGAATTGAATGGATAGCCAGTTAGCATGTTTCCGACTTGTTTTAAACTACTTTTCCGACCGATTTGGACCGGGAAAACGGCCTGGTTAATGAGGGGGCGTGTCACAATGCCAATACCTAGCGATGCTTTACACTGACTACACCGCTAGATTCGCCGCTACATTAGAAAATGTCACGCCACTGCTATCGCTGCCATTGAATTGAATGGATAGCCAGTTAGCATGTTTCCGACTTGTTTTAAACTACTTTTCCGACCGATTTGGACCAGGAAAACGGCCTGGTTAATGAGGGGCGTGTCAAAGCCAATACCTAGCGATGCTTTACACTGACTAAACCGCTAGATTCGCCGCTACATTACAAAATGTCACGCCATTGCTATCGCTGCTATTGAATTGAATGGATAGCCAGTTAGCATGTTTCCGACTTGTTTTAAACGACTTTTCCGACCGATTTGGACCGGGAAAACGGCCTGGTTAATGAGGGGGCGTGTCAAAGCCAATACCTAGCGATGCTTTACACTGACTAAACAGCTAGATTCGCCGCTACATTAGAAAATGTCACTCACGCTGCCATTGAATTGAATGGATAGCCAGTTAGCATGTTTCCGACTTGTTTTAAATGACTTTTCCGACCGATTTGGACCG
>JAINUG010001381.1:0-23819 GCA_029706075.1 Aldrovandia affinis | reverse complement strand
AGTTTCATTATTGCACTGTATAAATCATAATAACATGGATGGAAAGTTATTACTGGGTCATGGGTGGGAGTTGCCCCATCCTAATGTATGCAAGAAATGTGTATGTTGGGAGGGTAAAACGCAGTGGTGGGCCGTCAGGGCCTGCAAGGCCTTCTCTGCTGGCCTAAAAAAATCACAGACTGATGTTAATTATATTTTGTCCATGAATACTTATTAAATAATTCCAAATGGTCTGTCCGCTTCCTTTCATAGCTTTTCCCTGGTTGCGCTGCGTCCAGACGTGTATTTCATATTAACCCCTGAGGTCGGCTGGATCGGCGCCGATCCAAGCAGCAATACAAGTATATTACTATTTCTAACTTCGCGATATTTTATCATACACACGCGGCAAAAACATTGACAGAAACCTTAGAATCGCGACTTTCCGATTTGAGCACTGGCAAATCAAATGGGATTTTTAAATTAGGTTAATTAGACCAAAAGTAAACCTTGCCTTTTACTCTCTTTTTTACCTGGTAGTAACGTCCCCCTTCTATTGACATGGTAACTAGGGGCGAGTTTAGGCGAGGTGTGGGGGAGGGGCGTGGGGCCATGTGTGAAAACGCCGGCGTAAACACAAAACTGTCCCGACAATTTGAAGCAAGATTTTATACAGACATACAATTTTATTCAAGATGGAAAGATTTTCTGCGCTGCAGTGTTTGAGAGTATTGATGAAAAGCGACGAAGACAATAACTGACGAGGAGTAAGTAACTATATTTGATTTGCCATGTTATCAAATACTCGTATATATATTCAATATATGAATTCCGCGTGACTACATATTCCGCGTGTTGCAACGTAACAAATTGCAATATGCACACAAGATCTATGGAAGAATACTTTTCAAACAGCCTAAAATGTTATTTATTTAGCTTGTTTTCAAATACTCGTGAAAATATATGAATTCCGCGTCTTAGTGACGCCAAACATATTCCGCGTGTTAGTAACTTAATCTAAATCCCTAACGTTAGTAGATTAGTTGGTTAGTTCTATACACATCTACCTAATATATACAAAGTGCAATCTAGAAAGTAAGAAGGAAGAAAACGAGATAATAAGCTTAAGGCGGAAAACCCCAAAAGTATAAACTCCCAAGTGCATGACAAGACAAGGTGTGGATCTCGAAATAAACGGAACAAGGACAGACAGGGAGCAGAACGTGACAGAACAGGGAAAATGCAATACTGGATAAAGAATAATGAATAAGGACTGAATGAAAAATAAACAAAGGCCAAAAAACAACAGAACAGGAACTCAGAATATAACACTGATGGCCCAGTGAGATGGCCCATCTGACAGTTCTTAGAGGTGTGGACAATGAATAATGAATATTCAGGTATTTAGCATTTAGCCCTCCCACAGCCTGAAATAAATGTGACCAGTTCTGATAAAAACAGGTTTTTAGCTATTTAGATCTCAGATGTGCTAAACTGTTTTCACACCCTTACATAACCAAGACCTTGATGAACAAACGCACATTGGCAAAACAATTCGTCACTATAGTTTAGTGTGTGCTTTCACAACTTTTGTGACAGCAGAAAAATTTACTATTTTTAACTTGTGTGTTTGTAGATCTATTTACAAGCTGCATATGATACTGACCAAACTATTGATGGCATACAAATGTAGCTGTGATTGTCCTTCAAATAAAAATATCAAACACGTTGGAGTAAGTGTGTGTTAAATTGATGAAATTGAGATAAATATCAGACCATGCCAAAATCAAAAACGCGCCTAAAGCTTAGCACGGACCTCAGAGGGTTAAAGCATTTAACCAATCACATTTCAGGATTCATTTGTTGCCACGGTCAAAGAAATCTGCCTGAAGGCCTTCACAATCAATTCTGAAGGCCCTGTAGCATAAAATAAGTGTTGATCAAACTGTTGCTTCAACCAATCAAATTTTGAGTTGGAGACACCAAGGCCTTCTAGAAGGCCTAGGTACGTCAGCGTATTCACACCCTTTGATTGGATAGTCAGAGAGTGTCTGACTATGATGTAATGTGATTGGTTAAATGCTTTAATATGAAAATACACGTCTGGAAGGAGCGCAGCCAGGGGAAAAGCTATGAAAGGAAGCGGACAGACCATTTGGAATTATTTAATAAGTATTCATGGACAAAATATAATTAACATCAGTCTGTGATTCAGACATTTGAGCGGACATTTTCAGCCCTAAAGCGAAGACTTCTTGATGGAACTGAAACACACGGATAATCTGTACGACAGAGTAAATGAACTCTTTTTGAGGAAAGAAAGGAGGATGGATTTTGTGTACAAATAATAAGGATTTTTGGTGAGTAAAATGTTGCTATTTTCCTAAATAACATTGCAATTTTATGAGGTTATTATTGATGTTTCATGTTACGATCTTGTTTAGCTAGGTATCTAACCAGCTAAGTTTATGTAATAAACATGAGCTGTGACTCGAATAAAAATAGCGATCATAAAACAGGTCAGCTAGCGCTTTTTCTTATTATGATCAGTGTGTTTGTATGATTTAATGAAGTGGCTAACTTATTATAGCTAACCACCTTAGTCTTTAACATTAACTTTGTATCATTCAATTTTTAATAACAAGCGAGCCAGCATGCAAGGCAGATAATAACATGGCACGGCAGGCTGCATTACAAAATGTTATAGATAGCATAACTATCCCACACTGAACACAGGCTGGTTCTGGTTATGCCGATCCGGTCTCGCGGTGAGAAGAGAACCGTGTCTCTCTGGTGGCAGCAGTGAGTTGTCTTTCTGTAAGCACAGATTGTCACCCGCTGTGATGAGGCAGGCCTGGGTCTGTGAGAGGGGACAGTGACCACCCCCCCCGTCTTCCTCTGTTATGTCCTGTCCCTACACCGTCCCCATAGCCCCATGTTTATACTGCATTTCTGCATAATAAGAATAAGATGGTTTTTATAGCCATAAAATAGTTATTGAGGGGTGGATTGATTCAGACGGAGCCATAGGCGTAGCGTGGGGGTGCTACCCCCCGGTCCGCGAAAGGTAAAACGTGTGTCTGGACCCATCAATAAGGGAGGGGTTTCAACCATGACCAATGGGTGAAACTCCAAGGGGCGATGGTCACCTTGAATGTAAAAGATATATACTGTTGTATTTCCTTTATCTCGTCAGAGATACTCTGACATTCTTCACGCAAGAGTGTTAGACTGCTCCCCTGTTTCGAAACAGAAATAAAACATTATTTGAACTTTAAGAACACAATCTTGCTTCCTTTGAATAGTAGAATTTCCACAACAGAGGTAAGGAGAGAGTGTGTGTGTTTTATATGTGTGTGTGTGAGAGAGAGAGAAGGAGAGAGAGAGAGAGAGAGAGAGAGAGTCCACCAAACAAACAAACAAAAGGGAAAATATTTGCATTATAGACTTCAAAAAAGCATTCGACTCAATTTGGCATGAAGGACTGTTCTTTAAAATCTTACAGAGTGGTGTAGGGGGTAAAGTCTATGACATCATAAAATCAATGTAGTCTGAGTCCAACACTCTTCAACATTTATATCAATGAATTGGCCCAGTGTTGGAACAGTCTGCTGGTCCTGGGCTCATTCTACATGATAAAGAAATGAAATTCTTACTCTATGCAGATGACCTGGTTCTGTGTCACCCACAGAACAGGGGTTACAGCAGAGCCTGTCATACCTAGAACAGTTCTGTCAGACCTGGGCACTGACAGTAAATCTGGATAAGACCAGAACTACGGTCTTCCAGAAAAAAAGCCAGGTCTCAGGGAAACAGGTACCACTTCACCTTGGGAGCCAACACCCTGGAGCACACCACCAGCTATACTTACCTGGGTCTGGTGATTAGTGCTTCAGGTAGCTTCAACATGGTAATAAATGCATTAAGGGACAAAGCATGCAGGGCCTACTACACATTCAAAAAAACTATCTCTAGATTCAACCCCCCCATTAAGATCTGGTTAAAATTATTTGATAGTATTATCCAGCCCATCCTCCTTTATGGAAGTGAAATATGGGGCCGCCTATTAAACACCAAATTATGGGATAAAAATCGAATTGAACAATTCCACATAGAATTCTGTAAAACTGTGTTACATATTCACAGAAATGCCCCTAATAATGCGTGCAGGGCCGAATTAGGCCGATTCCCCCTTCTTCTCCCTATTAAAAATAAGAGCTGTCAAATTGTGTCTTTAAAATTTTGCAACTCCTCAAACTCAACAACCACACCAGTCCACCATGCATCACAGCCATCTAAAAACACGGGCTGTTGCGCAGACCCAGTTACATCCACAGCGGCTCGCGACGACAGTTTGTTTCCTCGCGGTCTGATCATTCCAGCGCACCCCTGTGGTCAAACGAGCGCACTGTCGCACTTTTACTACGTCACACCATAACAACCAACACGTGCGCTCTGCCTGCCTACGAACCTTGGTCAAAGCACCCCAGCCCGTTCAATATCAAGCACGCTCTGCATTTGCTCTGTTCAACACCCGATCCCTAAATAACAAGGGCCTCGTACTCAGTGAATTCATAACGGACAATAATCTCGACTTTCTGTGCCTCACCGAAACATGGCACAAACCCCTGAATATGTCCCACTCAACCAGACTACACCTGCCGGATACGCATACATGGAGAAACCACACCACGACGGGCCTGCTGGTGGAATAGCCACATTACATCCACAACACATCAAAACCAGTGCAATAACCATTCCGCCCCCCTCCTCATTTGAGCACCTTGCTCTTAAACTGTGTGGTCCTAAACCCCTGGTTACTGCAGTCATTTACCGCCCCCCTAAACCCAATCCTGCATTCCCTTCTGACTTCTCTGAATTCCACACACAACTCTGTGCTATCTCGCCATCTGTTTTGCTACTGGGCAACTTCAAAATACACGTCGACTCAACTGACTGCAAAACCATGACTGAACTCCTGGACATTCTAAACTTTTCCAACATCACCCAACACGTAGATTTTCCCACCCATAGAAAAGGACACTGGACCTGGTCTGCACCTCTGGCATCACCATCAGCAACCTGACCAGCTCCGACCTCACCATCTCCAACCACCTGGCCATCACTATGGACATTGACATCCCCACCCCCCTCGTCAAGCAGGAGCGCTCCATAACTTTCTGCAATCTCAAGTCCATCCACCCCTCCTCTCTCTCCTCCATATTGGCTGACACCATCTCTGGCTCCGCCCTCATCCAGAAGGCTTCCCCCACTGACCTGGTCAACACCTACAACGATGCACTCTCCTCCTGTCTCAACCGGCTCGCTCCCATAAAAACCCAGTCTGTTTCCTTCACTCACTCAGCCCCCTGGTACACTGACCAGCTCCATCACCTCAAATCCAAGGGCCGCCAGCTGGAACGGCTCGCCAATAGAACCGGTCTCACTGTCCACTCAGATGCCTACAAATCAAAAATCAACAAAATCCTCAATAAACTCCAATATGTTCAAAACTCCGCTGCCCGCATGCTCACCTCCACCTGCCGCACTGATCGCATCACCCCTGTCCTCCATGACCTCCACTGGCTCCCGATCAAATACAGGATACATTTAAAGTGGCTACTCACCACCTTCAAAGCCATCAACAACCTGCCCCCCACCTCTCTCTGACCTCCTCCACCACCACACCCCTACCCGTCGCCTCAGGTCCACAGACGCAAACTTACTCCAAACCACCAGGACACAGCACCGGACCTGGGGCGACAGGGCCTTCACTGCAGCCCCCCCCCCTGGAACGCTCTCCCCAGCCACACCCGAAAGGCCAACACTCTGCCATCCTTCATGAAAGCCCTCAAAACCCACCTTTTCACTATTGCTTTTGACCCCTAACCTTCTACCCCTCCCCCTCTCCTCTCCCCCCTCCCTCCCTCTCGCTCCACGCCTCACACTTTATATTTCCCTTCTCTTACTCATTTACTTTTATCTTTTTATACACATATCTAATAAAAACCAGCTCTCTCCACAGAAAGACCGCCTGGGACAACTGGCCATGGAATACCAAAGTTTACACAAAATTACACCAGCAACATTTAAAAACATTGACTCAACAAAAATGTGTGCATTGATGATTGGCTTGAAGAAACAAACACCTACCAAACTCTAAACAGAGACTACTCCCTGGCAGAATATCTTGTCAGAATAAAAGACCCCAAACAAAGGCACACATTGACGATGTACAGACTCAGCGACCACAGTCTTGCCATCGAAACAGGCCGCCACAAAAAGACCTGGCTGGCTAAAGAGAACAGGCTGTGTGATCACTGCAACCTGGCAGAGGTGGAAACTGAGGCCCACTTCCTACTCACCTGCCCCAGGTACCTCCCCATCAGTGATACATATTTCCACAAACTTTCTGCCCTAATAAATAAATATCAATACCTACCAGACACAGAAAAATTTAAAATAATCCTTGGGGAAGTCACTATTGCAATAGAGGTGGCAGCTCAATACATCTCTGCCTGTCATAATTTGAGAGAGGGTGTGGGCTAAATGTGCTATGTTCTATGGTTATATATGTATCTGTCTCACATATGGAACAGAGGTTCCATAATCTGTTTGTTAAAATTCTATAATGTGAGGTAAGGCATTCATACTAGTGTTTTCCATTCATAGTAGTGTTTTACATTGAGCACATCAGTGTTCAATTGGTTCTTAGAAATGTCTATTCATATGATGGTGTGTGTGTGTGTGTCATTTGAACACAATATACCATTTTGAGAGAGAAGACATAACATTGTTTTGAATGCACAGTTTCATTTTGCATTTTGAGTTTTGCCTTTTGTGTGTTTTTGGATTTGTGTGTAGAGTTCTGAGAATATGAGGTATGCTTTCAGAAAATGTGTGTAAACAATTGAGAAAAACTGTAATGTTCTACAATACTAGTTGGACTGAACTGGGTGCAGTGTCCTTTAGCACACATTTCTAACAGTATGTTGAAATGTTTATGGTTTTATAGTTTTATGAATGGCAAAGATTATATTAAATGCTGACATATACGATAACTTGTTCTTTGGTGCAAAGTGCAATGTCACTTCAGGGCAGTGAGGTTTGTCTAATCGACTGCGTTTGCATGTATGAGTCTATCAGGAGCCACATCACATGTCCCCAACAGAATCTCATCAGTCAGCAGCTGATGTTGGCACTGTGAAAGTCCCACTCACTTTCCCCCATCATGTGTTTCTGCATCTGGAGCCAACTGTGGCTAACGTACGGCAGGCTCGACCTGGCCCTCTGCCAACTACCAGCATTAACACACAGAGTAAGATACACCTCATACCACCAAACATGTGCCTACCTCACACAGAGAGTAAGATACACCTCATACCACCAAACATGTGCCTACCTCACACAGAGAGTAAGATACACCTCATACCACCAAACATGTGCCTACCTCACACAGAGAGTAAGATACACCTCAAATAATCAAACATGTGCCTACCTCACACAGAGAGTAAGATACACCTCAAATAATCAAACATGTGCCTGCATTACATTACAGACACTTTAATTCAAAGCCACTTACAGAAGGTGCATTTAGTTTAAGTAGATAAAGAACAACCACGTCACAACTTCAAGCACATCCCTCCCTAAAGTAAGCAGCCATACATGTAACCAACAGAAACACTGGACACAGACCCAGGGTGATTCAGGTTGTCTCGGCTTTACTGATGTGAAAGATACCAAAGAATGTGCATGAGGTACAGGCTGACAATGGCGGTCACGGCCATGCGGTCCACAGCAGAAATATCTCTCACTTAAAACCCGTATGGATTCCCATTTAGCATTTCCCCACACAGACAACCCTTTAGTTTTCATAGAACATGCTGTTAAATGCATGGATATTAGCTAGCTGCCAGCACAAAAAAAGATAACCCCTAACATTAACGTAGCTAACGCTACATGGCGTTTGGCCAAAATGGCGTTACATGGCGAAAATGAACTAGCCAGCCAACCACGAGATAAGCAGCTAACTAGCACAGCCATCATGGAGCTAAAAAATATGTTCAACTTAACTTTCATAACTTAATTCATGTTATTTTCAAACAGTCACACAATTACATATGTGCACAACATGGAGTGTATGGACCTGTGTTTTACATGAAACATATTTTAAAACAACTTTTCTCTGACAGTAGAAAGAAACCTGCACCTGCTGTATTTTACTGCAAACAGTGAGGCAGGTTGAACAGACGCTGAACTTGATGACGCCGCAGTGCAATGCACATGCGCAGAACAGATAAGCTTGCCAGTAATGAGACAACATTTACACGCCAAAATATCAGCAGTAGAATACAGAGGTTGATGGAACTTATAATACGTACTGACTTTGTCACACTCACCCCTCCAAACTTCCATCAACCTCAAAACAATAAATCAATCATATCACAGTGACTCTTCTCCTCTCCTGTCCTGTCCTCTCTACACACACACACGTATTGTTTTTGCTCAAATTTAAAATGAAAAAAGCTGCATTTGTTAGTGAAGCTACATTCAATTTCAATACAATACCATATACTGTTGTGTGTGTGTGTGTGTGTGTGTGTGGAGAGGAGAGGACAGGACCAGAGAGAAGAAGAGAAAGTTTCATACACTCACACTGTGCCTGTTACGTATATGGAAAATGTATTGAAATCTGCTATTAGCAGCACATGTGATGTACGCTGGCGCCATTTGCTGGACAAAAAAAGCAACTGCATGCCGGCTTTTGCCCAAAGTTCCAAACAGCACAATTTATGCTTGTAAAGGGCCACCAAATCTCTCCTTTACCCCCAAAAAAACAAAAAAAATAGTTGTAAGTACAATCAATGAATGGATAACTGAATGGAAAATATCTAACACATTATGATAGGAAAAATGTGTTTTTAGTGCTATTTGAATTCCAATTGTTTATCAGTTTTATATAACGTCGAAGGAGTTTTTTGAAACTCTGGCGGTGTGCGTGTGTGTGTGTGTGTGTGCATGTGTGCTTGTGTGTGTGTGCAAGAGAGAGACAGAGAGAGATAGTGTGTGTGTGTGTGAGTGAGAGAGAGGGAGATAGAGAGGGAGAGAGATCCAGAGATAGAGGGTGTTTGTTTGTGTGTGTGTGTGTGTTTATGTGTGTGTGTGTGTGTGTGTGTGTGTGTGAGAGAGATAGAGTAAGAGAGAGAGAGGGGGGGAGAGAGAGAGAGAGAGAGAGAGAGAGAGGGAGAGAGAAGATTTGAAGTCGCGACTCTCCCCTCTCCCCCTACCCTCCTCCAAAGGGGAGAATCTGAGGAGATTCAAATCACCAATCTGCATTTCGTGCATCTGAAGAAATTGTCACATAAATAAATCTTACAGCTTCCGTGTTCCGTACGTAACCGTGTACGTCGCTTTGCAGGAAACCCTGTTTACGCCCTCCCTTCAACCGTTAGTTTGACAAGCAATTGGGGTTTAAATTACACGACAATCCCTTCATGTTGTTTTGGGGATAGACCCAACTCATGGGGTTGTACAGAATTCTCCCTGTGAACAATACGGCGCTTGTTTGTCATGTTTGGCTGAATGTAGGATCAACGTTGGATGGTCTACTTTTGGTACTTCTGTCCCTCCTGGCATTTTCCAGAAGCCTTCTGTTTGCCCGAACTTTTTTGGTAACTTTCTGTGCACCCTCAGTAAAGTTAATGCAGATCTGGCGTTCTGCTTTGACACTGTCCGCTTCCACCTCACACCGACACACTGTACAGAAGGCATGATAATCGTCTTTTCTGCTTTTAGAAATAAATCTGTGCTCTTTTGACCACTCTGGGTTGTATGAAGTCTTCCGTTTCAGCATGGCTACGATAGCACCGAACTCTCTCCGATAGCACTTAAAGAAAAATCGCGTGGCTTGCCGCTCACGCCCACAGTGTACGTAAGAACGTCATATTAAAGTGTGGTATTTGTTGACATTTATTAGACCAATGACACAGGCGATTCATTATTTGACAAATACATAAACCAATAAGAAGCACGTTAGAATCTTCAAACGTGATTTCATGAAGAATTGAGTGTTTTTCTAGTCCAGACTTCAAAAGGAGGACAAATGGGCGTCGGGCAGAGGATGGTGCCGGACGGAGGACAGAGCGCTTGGAAACCGGGCTGTCCGCTTGACGGACACACTACTGGGACGTGACACACTACTGCGGACGTACGGACACACTACTGCCACGACGCGGGGCACACACACTACTGCGGACGTACGGACACACTACTGCGGGACGTACGGACACACTACTGCGGGGCGTGCGGACACACTACGGGACGTACGGACACACTACTGCGGACGACGGACACACTACTGCGGGACGTACACACTACTGCGGGACACACTACTGCGGGACGTACGGACACACTACTGCGGGACGTACGGACACACTACTGCGGGACGTACGGACACACTACTGCGGGACGTGCGGGACGTACGGACACACTACTGCGGGACGACGGACACACTACTGCGGGACGTACGGACACACTACTGCGGGGCGTACGGACACACTGCGGGACGTACGACACACTACTGCGGGACGTACGGACACACTACTGCGGACGTACGGACACACTACTGCGGACGACGGACACACTACTACACACTACTGCGGACGTACGGACACTACTGCGGGTGTGTGGGTCATCTTCACCTGTTGGCCCGGCCACTCGTCACCTGCGTGGCGTGGAAGGGGGGCCACGAGATCCGTGCGGAACTCACCGGATAAAAACACTTTTTCAGGCGACAAGTGCCGTCACATGGGAGCGGTGATCGCATATCTTTCGCTGTCTGGTAATATGACATTGAATGAATATTATGATTGTAATGTTCTGTGATTTTAATAAAGAAGACTTATCTCGACTTTGGCCTAGCTGTGTTTTATTGTACGTCCGACTAGCTTCTTGTACCATAAAAACCTTTTTACCTCCCACGCATGCTGTTGGCATACTCTGAAAGGTAGAGGTGGTGTACTACTGCCACCTACTGGACTGATGATATTCATATCATTACATCCCTTTGCCTTTGAGGTTTTGACAAACAGAAATATTTCAAGGTAAGTATATTGAAAAATAGGGTGAAGCTAAATAACTGGAAGGACCATGAATTGTTGAATGAAAAACCTTAATGCTGGTTATGGACCGGTGGCATCCGCTACAGGATGTTAGATCAGAACAGGCAGGAGAAGAATGTCCAGTTTAAGTTGGTTTAATAGAGAAGTCCATATACACATATCACACTTGTACACCACTCTAGAACTGAGTATCCAGAATTATATGTGGTTCTAAAGAAAAATGGGGGAAAATATAGCATTGCTATAATACATAAATTGATTTACATGCATGCTATATACGGCAAGTATGAACAATACAGACTAACACAACAGCAGAGCAGTGGCGGAACTAGTTTTATACATGGGGTGGCCAGGGGGGCCAAGGCTACTTCAGGGGGTCCACAGACCATGACAGAAAATGAGTGTGTAACCTAACCTGGCATCTAAGGAGCATGAATGAATCCTATGATTGCTGATTAGAGGTAGAAGTGATAATTCACTTAACCCGGAGTTCTTCAATGTGGCAGATAGTGTAGTCCACTAGGGTTACTTCACTAGAATGCTTTAACATACTATGAATAGCCAGTGTCTCCACCTGGGAACTGCAGCTCAGTTTCTCACGCACGCACGCGCTCATGTACGAGCCAGATACAAAGTTATAAAGCTTCTGCAGGAGAGCAAAAAAGTTAACTGCCTCTGAACATTTAGCTAATTATCACCACCACTGTCTATTTGTTCAATACTATATACCCCTGCTTACACCATTTAAAAAATGTAGGGGAGAGCAGGGTAAGTTGTCACACGGGTAAGTTGTCACACTGTTCATACCTCCGACCACAGGGACGCTATCTCAAAAATGGAATAGCTACTTTGTTGCAACTAGGGCCAGATTAAAATTCATTTTCACAGGTGGTCAAAGGCCTCTTTAATTACAAGTGAGCACAAGTTGTGTGTTTGTCTCCTTCAAAAGTAAGTAAATGGCGTCGTACATTTTATGTAATAAAACTGTGTTAGGTATAAATGTCCTAAATTATATTTGTGTACCGAATAAAGGAAACAATAAGGTGTTTCTTGATATGTTAGCTGCAGTACTTTGTTGAACTAGCCGTGAGATTTAACAAACATTTGCCCACATGCCGATTTGGGGCAAGTTGTCTCAATGGCTTTGAGGCAAGTTGTCACATGAGGCTAATTTAAATTTGTTTTTGAAGGAAATAAGCATTGAGGGAAGGAAGAAAGGAACGAACAAACGAAGGAACAAAATAAAGTGAGATGATGGTGAGAAATTATAAAAGAAAGACAGAGAATGGCAGCACAGCACCTGATATAATGTTGAAGGCAGTCAGACAGGTGAAGCTGGAGAACAAATCAATCAGAAGCACAGCAAACGATTTTAATATAAATTACCGTACTCTGGCTCGGTATTGTGAAAAGGTTACCAGCGAAGAAATTGTCAGTCAGGCAGCCATGCCAACAACAGTGGTTGGCTATAGAAAGCCACGGCAGGTATTTCCACCTGATTTGGAGATGCAGCTTGTTCATTATATCGCTAGGTCAGCGGACATTTATTTTGGTCTGTCGCCAAGTGAGATCAAAAGACTTGCCTACCAGTTTGCTGTGGCACACAAGCTGAAGTTCACACCAATGTGGGCTGAAACAGAAAAGGCCAGCTCGGAGTGGTTTACAGCCTTCTTAAAAAGGCACCCAATGCTGTCGATAAGAAAGCCGGAGGCAACTAGCCTTGCCAGAGCTAGTAGCTTCAACCGAGAAAATGTCAATGCCTTCTTCGACAATTTAGCAAATGTGCTGGACAGACATCGATTTGGACCAGGGGACATATGGAATGTCGACGAAACTGGGGTGACCACGGTCCATAAACCTGACAAAGTAGTGGCCAGACGCGGATTCAAACAAGTAGGGTCGCTGACCTCCGCTGAAAGGGGGACACTTGTCACACTGGCCTGTGCTGTGTCAGCCACAGGAAATAGTATACCTCCATATTTCATATTTCCACGTGTCAACTTCCGCGACCATTTTTTAAACAGCGGACCACCTGGCAGCAGGGGAGCGGCAAATCCTCGGGTGGATGAAAGATGTGCACTTTGTTGACTTCCTGAAACATTTCACTGAGCATACAAAATGCTCAAAGGAGAAACCATCTTTACTGCTTTTGGACAACCACATATCTCATATGTCCATTGATGGACTCAATTATGCCAAAGAAAACGGCATAATTATGGTGTCATTCCCACCCCACTGCTCTCATCGGCTTCAACCCTTAGACAGGTCTGTCTACGGGCCGCTAAAAAGGCACATCAACACAGCGTGTGATGCATGGATGAGGAACAATCCTGGGAAAACAATGTCAATTTATGACATTCCTGGGATTGTGGCAATCGCTTATCCTGTGGCGGCAACCCCCTTGAACATTCAGGCTGGCTTTAGGGTAGCTGGGGTACAGCCTTACAACAGGGATGTATTTTTGGAAACTGAGTTTGCGCCATCCTATGTTACGGATCGCCCTGCCCCATCAGGCCCCAGTACCAGCCCTGCCCTGCCAGGCACAAGCACAGACACAGACACAGACCCGTTCAGTTCCCATGCCAGCTCACCCTTACCCAGCAATGCCAGTGCTGGCAGCAGACTACCAACTCCAGAGGACCTCCGGCCATTTCCAAAAGCTGGTCCCCGAAAACAAACTAATAATGGAAGAAAGCGGCGCAGAACCGCAATTCTAACAGACACACCCGTGAAGCAAGCACTACAAATGGAAACATCACAATCTAAAAACAGGCTGTTTCTGGGGAACAAAAAGGCAAGGGTAAAAAGAAACTAGACAAGTCAGCAGCAGATGAAGAGGAATGCTTCTGCCTAGTCTGCATGGAGCCATTTTCTAACAGCCGCCCAAATGAGACTTGGGTGCAGTGTGTGAGATGCATGAAGTGGGCCCATGATGCTTGCACCCCAGGCCACACAATTTATTTGTGCCAGAACTGTGACTCGGAAGATGAGTCTGATTAGATGTGTTTCGTTGTGCATTTTGCTCTTTAATGAATGAGTTCTGTAATGAAATGTACTTGGTTTTGAATTTGAAAGTAAAAATGTTTTTTCACAATTATTGTGTTGTGTTCTTATTTGTTGATAATCCAATGTGACAATTTACCCCACATACTATGACATAGTGTGACAACTTACCCCCTGATGGGGTAAGTTGTCACAAGTGCACACCCTCTATTTAACTGTCTACAACTCCATACTGAAATAATACATGAAAATGCAATTAATACAAAATATGTGCCCCAAGACTTCCACCTTTCATTTGGTATGACATTTATACCATTGTGATGTATTGCGCCCAGTGCAGGTAAGACAGAGTGAAAAGTGTGACAACATACCCCGCTCTCCCCTACTAACCTCTTCCTTCCCAGAGTTACAGGTAAGGTGCGCAGCTGCCTGCAATGATGTCTATTGCTGTATTACTGCACTGATCTCTTGCGCTAACTATGATTGTTCCTACCATGTATTTATGCACATCTTGTAAGTCGCTCTGGATAAGAGCGTCTGCTAAATGCCTAAAATGTAAATGTAACTGTAGGCACTGATTTTACAGCATCGACAACAACCAAATTAAAACAATGTGCATTACAGTGCACATAAAATGCAAATCTTGCACTGTTTTTAATCGGTGCAGACACACCAGAATGCTTTCTGCTCATGATGGATGCACCGTCATAGCCTTGCGCCACAAGATTATCTCTGTAGTCCAGACCATGTTTTTCAAGGCAATCAATGATCATTTTTGTGAGGCCTGCAGCATCTGAGCTTTCAGCCGACTGAAAGTGTAAAAAGCTTTCGTGGATGGCCCCGTTGTAATAGTACATTTGTTATTTTTTCTTTAAATCTTCGGTTTCATCTGCAATACACTTTCTTTTACTTCTCTTATTATCTCACTTTGTACCATCTCAGCTAAGCCCTCAAGAACTTTGTTCTGGATTTGGTGGCTTGTGTACTTAGCATTGCCATATGCGTTCATCCTTTTCTCTATGAGAGAGGTCATGCTTTGCTATTTCTTCGAGATTGTCAAAAATGACCCTTG
Source organism: Aldrovandia affinis (assembly GCA_029706075.1). Classification (NCBI taxonomy): domain Eukaryota; kingdom Metazoa; phylum Chordata; class Actinopteri; order Notacanthiformes; family Halosauridae; genus Aldrovandia; species Aldrovandia affinis. The sequence goes on along the minus strand of JAINUG010001381.1, from coordinate 8,645 downwards.
TTGTGAAAGTCATCAGACTCTCGATGACCTCTCTGCGCTATATTTTGAGTGGCAGTTAGTAGGAGCACATCTGCAAATGTTTTAATGTAAGTACAGTTTTCCTCCACTTTATTTTTCTGGTCCTCATTTATGACGTCTAACATTGATGCCTCAGGTAGGGAGCTGCTCTGGGGTCCAGTGGTGATGCAAGGGCTGGGGTCTGTTTGCACCTGATCTGCCTGTTTGTTCTTCTTTAAAAAAAGCTGTCTGATATCTCCCCTTTCTTTTCGTGATTGTCTAATTTTTGCATAGGGTCAATTAAAACAGTCTATGGTCTATCTAAGCATCCAATTACCCACATTTTAGTCCAATCTTAATTACAAATCCCCATTATCATAACTGTACCTTAAAATCAACTACCAGACAAAGTTACTGGTTAGATCATGGCTAGCCCTAGTCTGCAGTACTGCTATAATTTCCTACACCTTTAAGACAGCAAACAAGCTATCGTTTAAGTGACGTTAACAGATTGATTGTAACAATTGTTCGTTTTGAGTCCAAGTACGAAAATCTAACTGAGTTAATGGATTTCAAATTGCTAAATGAACACTGAACAGCTGTACTAGTTACCCCACATTAGCTAAACACTCGTATATACTGTAACTTACGACACTGCACTGTATGTATATGGGCGTGTATTACTAGCACAGATGTAAACATAATGTTAGGCTAAATTGGGAACTTTCTCTCTTATCTGATTAACTATCTGTTATGGAGCCAAACTGCCAATATGCATCTACACAGCGACTCAACTTTGGTAAAGGTTGTTCAGGAAAGCTAAAGAAGTTTTATTTAAAACGTACTTCAACATATGGTGCTTTCGCCGCAGGTCTGCCGTAGTTGTGTCAGTCGCTCGCGTGACTCGTGAAAATATTCTCTCTTCCTCATCCACGATTTGAAAAAGGCGCCACCGGATGTCAAAATAAACGCTCCTTTCAACAAGAGGTGGAATGAGATGTCAATCAGCATCAAACTGCCACTGATAGCGAATGAAATTTTAGGGTGGCACCCGGGGTGGCCAATCAGATATCAGGGTGTCCAGTGCCGCCCCGGACACCCCTCTGGCTCCGCCCCTGCAAGCACCAACTAAAATCTTGCCTCGGGCACCAATCAGGTCACGGCTCTGGCTGCGTAACGATGACATCACTTTGTACCGCTGCGTGAGAGGCTGCAGTTCCATTCCTCACCACAAGGTGTCCCCACAGTCCCGTGTACAGCACGGCAACTAGACCACGAGCGGTATAACTAAATAAATACGATTATACGATTTAAATAAGTAAAGTTCACTTGTATGTGTCACTGGCTGAGCCATCCAGGGTAATTCCCCTGAAAATAAGACCTCATCTTACTCGTGATATTCCTTCATATTTGTTCTGAAAATGTCGTTAATTTCCCCTCCCGGTATCAGGGCAGTGAAACCACGGAGACAGTTTGACTGGATGCGCGTGGTACAGAACTGATACTCAACGCGGTAAAGTTACCCTCTAACCAAAACATGCAATCATATGAAAGCGCGAAAGAGGAGTCTTGTTCTGTCCGAATATTGGTGAAAATACTAGATTTGTGCGGGAATTTTACCGATTTCTAAAGGGTTGAAGTATTTCAAACGAACGCCAGGTCATGCTTTGCTATCGTACTCCTGTCTTCTCACCTGGAATTACTTCAATAACAAGCTGTACAAAGGGATAATCGTGTTAAGAAGTCATATTACTATTCATTAATAATTCATACAATAATTCATATATTTTCCAGGACATGTTATAAAGTTGTACATGCTGTTGGAGCCTGTTGTTTGTTTGTTGTCAAGAATATTTATGTCTGGAAATGTGTTTATTGTACATTTGTTGTGTTTATGTAAATATTAAATGGTGTTATTTAATTTGTATTGTGTTATTTAATTCCTCACACCAGAGAATGTACGACCAGGAAACGTTACTGTAACAGGAGGGAAAGCTGTATGTACTAATATAATTTAATAATATATACTAATATACTGTATGTACTAATATAATTTAATAATATATATAGATTAATATACTGTATGTACTAATATAATTTAATAATATATACTAATATACTGTATGTACTAATATAATTTAATAATATATATACTAATATACTGTATGTACTAATATAATTTAATAATATATATATATATTAATATACTAATATATGTACTAATATAATTTAATAATATATATATACTAATATACTGTATGTACTAATATAATTTAATAATATATATACTAATATACTGTATGTACTAATATATTTTTAATATATATACTAATATACTGTATGTACTAATATAATTTAATAATATATATATATAATATACTGTATGTACTAATATAATTTAATCATATATATACTAATATACTGTATGTACTAATATAATTTAATAATATATATATATATTAATATACTGTATGTACTAATATAATTTAATAATATATATATAATAATATACTGTATGTACTAATATAATTTAATAATATATATATAATATACACTGTACTAATATAATTTATTAATATATATATACTAATATACTGTATGTACTAATATAATTTAATATATATACTAATATACTGTATGTACTAATTTATAATATATATACTAATATACTGTATGGCGTACTAAAATTCTGAGGCGCAATTTTTTTTTCCTCGTGCTGGTCTGAGCTGGTCTGAGCTTTTTTCGTACCACCCCCTCCGGTCCGCGGAAAATGGTCTTGCAGGAAAAAGGTTGGGCACCGCTGAGAAAATGTATACTGTATGTACTAATACAGGAAGGGCTGAGAAAATGTCATCATCGATTCGTTGTAGAACGGTGCTCACTTAATAATTTTCCAACTTTTGAGAGGTGAGATAACCAGTTTTCATTGATAATTAAAATACGAAATAAGATCCAGGTCGTAAAAGACTATTCTACACCCAATAATCATATTTCCATAAAAATGCGCTGCAAAATGCGTGTCCGCGAGCAGGGCCGTGCACAGACATTTTGGGGGGGGCTCAAGCAAAAAAAAGGGCACTCACCCCCCCGACACGCACTATTCCCACCCCGATGTTGCCACACCACCGCCATCCATAATCACACACTATGTTCATAACATGGGACCTGTTTAAATTCTACTGGACACACTTTTCCATGAAGAAACCACAGATTTGATGTAGTAATGCAAGTCAGTCAGTGTTCAGTTGTTTAGACCAATTCAGTCACATTAGATCAGTGGTTTCTTTGAGAAAGAACCTGGGACCTGTTTTACCTTTCATTATAAGTAATGATAAGATTCTAGATCAGCAGTCCTACTCTGACATGCTTGATACATAAGCCCCCTGAATTTGGGGTTTCAAAACTTCCTTCTGTTTTCATGTTCTGTATCATTTTGTTACACTGCATATATTTTATAAATGAGACATATGGTACAACTACTGAACTACACTTTGACTTTAATAACATGTTTTTGAGCATCACACTGAGAGGAAAATAAACCACAGTATTATATTATATTCAAAAATGCACACACACACACACACGCACACACACACACACACACAACTACACTAAACAAGCAGAACGTAACTACCTGCTTCAGAAATTAATTGCATATTTGTAAGTTGTCTTGCATGACGGAGATAATGTCGCTTTAATGATAATTAGATTGGGCCAGCAACCCAATCTGTATCCTCCGTGAGGAGGAACCCAACCAAGCTACGATGAACTTAATGGAAAAATACCCCCAGGGGTGCCCGAGAGGGGGGGAGGATGAGCACCCCAGTCGGACGGACACAACGTTAACAGACCCAGGCAACGGACAAACGACTATGAGCAAGCAGTGTACATGCGGTAAAGTCTGCAAAAACATCCATGGCTTAAAGATCCACCGAGCGAGGATGAAGTGCCCGTTGGGAGCAGAAGCAACACAACGCACAGGTGTTACACCTGGTGAGACGCAGGAGGTGCCAGGCCCGGAGTCACCCCATAGTGCCCAGAACCTCCAAGTGTTGCAAACTAACCCCTCGAGCATCAAGTCTGACAGGAGGCGGATCAAATGGCCTGCAGCTAGCATGACCTCACTCTGGAAGCAGTTCGACGACGATGTCGACCAAATTCTGGAGGCAATGGCAAAGGGAGAGGCCGACAGGAGGCTACAAGCTATGACAACAATCATTGTCAGCATCGCAGCTGAACGGTTCGGCGAGGAGGAGAAGAAAAGCTCCGGAACATCTTACTCAAAGAATCAAAGAGCTGTAAGGATCCACAACATCAGGCAGGAGATGAAAGCGCTGAAGTCCCAGTACAAGGCGGCAGGACAAGAGGAACGCACAGGCCTGGCCCAGCTAATGTGCATCCTTCGGAAAAACATCACAGTTCTCCGCCGGGCAGAGTGGCATCGGAGGCGGCGGCGCGAGAGGGCACGTAAACGTGCTGCTTTCATCGCTAACCCCTTCAAGTTCATTAAGGATTTGCTGGGGCAGAGCGCGCAGCGGCAAACTGGCCTCCTCGCAGGAAGACATAGACCAACATCTGAAGCAGACGTACAGCGACCCCGCAAGAGAGCAGGAGTTGGGAGAGTGTAACAACCTCATAGACCCCCCTGAACCAGAAGTGCAGTTTGACATGTCGGAGCTGCAGCTGAAGGAAGTCAGGGAGGTTGTCCGCAAAGCAAGGGCAAGCTCTGCTCCAGGACCGAGTGGCACTTCATACAAAGTGTATAAGAACTGTCCCAAACTCCTGCTGCATCTGTGGAAAATCCTGCGAGTCTTCTGGCGAAGGGGGAAGATCCCTGAACAATGGAGAGTGGCTGAAGGGGTATGGATCCCAAAGGAGGAAAACTCCACTCAGCTAGACCAGTTCCGCATCATCTCCCTGCTGTGTGTTGAGGCAAAGGTTTTCTTCAGCGCTGTTTCCAAACGGCTGTGTACCTACCTGGCAAAGAACACCTACATCGATACATCTGTCCAGAAAGGTGGCATTTCAGGAATGTCAGGATGTCTGGAGCATACCGGTGTGGTGACACAGCTCATTCGGGAGGCCAGAGAGAACAAAGGCAACCTATCAGTGCTGTGGCTTGACCTGGCAAATGCATTCGGCTCCATTCCACACAAGCTCGTTCAGCTCACTTTGACGAAACATCATGTACCCAGCAGGTGTAAAGACCTCATCGCTGATTATTACAGCAATTTCAGGATGAGGTCTCTTCAGGAGCAATAACATCCAGTTGGCACAAGGTGGAGATCGGCATCATCACAGGGTGTACTATCTCGGTGACACTTTTCTCACTAGCCATGAACATGCTCACTAAATCTGCTGAGCCAGAGTGCAGAGGGCCCCGCACGAATTCGGACAACGGCAACCACCCATCAGGGCATTCATGGATGACCTCACAGTCACGACAGAATCAGTCCCAGGCTGCCGGTGGATTCTGAAGGGACTTGAAAAGCTGGTGGAGTGGGCCCGGATGCGTTTCAAACCCGCCAAATCCAGATCTATGGTGCTGAGGAAAGGGAAGGTGGAGGACAAGTTCCGGTTTAACATCACAGGCACAGCCATCCCAACTATCACAGAGAAGCCAGTCAAGAGCTTGGGCAAGGTTTTTGACTGCTCTCTCAGAGATACAACATCTATCCAGTCGACATGCACTGAGTTGGATGGCTGGCTGAAATCTGTGGACAAGTCAGGCCTACCTGGGAAATTTAAAGCCTGGGTCTACCAACATGGCATTCTTCCCAGGATCCTGTGGCCCCTCCTCGTCTACTCGGTCCCCATCTCAACAGTTGAGACCTTAGAGAGGAAGGTCAGCAACCACCTCCGGAGATGGCTTGGACTACCAAGGAGCCTGAGCAGCATCGCACTCTATGGGAAGAGCAACAAACTGCAACTGCCCTTCAAATCCTTGGAGGAGGAATTTAAGGTAACTAGAGCCAGAGAAGTGGTTCAGTACAGGGACTCAAGCGATCCGAAGGTGGCTAAAGCAGGGATCCAAGTGAGGACTGGCAGGAAATGGAGGGCAGAGGAAGCGGTTCAAGAGGCAGATGCAAGGCTGCGTCACAGGAGCCTGGTGGGAGTGGTCACACGAGGTCGAGCTGGGTTGGGATCCTTTCCAACTCCCCAAATGAACACCAGGGGAAGGAAGGGCGACGTCTTGTTCAGGACGAGGTGAGAGCAGCAGTGGAGGAGACGAGAACCTGCAAGGCAGTGGGAATGAAGCAACAGGGAGCTTGGACGAGATGGGAGAATGCGGTTGAGAGGAAAGTGACCTGGGCTGAGCTTTGGAAAGCCGAGCCTCAACGCATTAAATTCCTCATCCAGGCAGTGTATGATGTGCTCCCAAGCCCGTCAAATCTGCACACATGGGGCATAGTAGAGACACCAGCATGCCCACTGTGTTCCAAGCGAGAACCCTGGAACACATCCTCAGTTGCTGTACAAGGGCACTTGGAGATGGACGGTACAGGTGGAGGCATGACCAAGTCCTTAAGACCATCGCTGAAGCTATCAGCGCAGGACTGGCATGGGCAAAACAGTTCCGACCCTCCAAGAAAACCATCGCCTTTGTCAGAGCTGGGACAAGCCAACTCCTGCCAGAAGAACATCTGCAGGCATCCTGATGTCTGCAAGAGACTGGCAGTTGTTGGTGGACCTTGAACATCAGCTGAAGTTCCCAGCCATATTGCAGTCACCACCCTGCGACCAGACATTGTCCTTGTGTCTGAGTCCACCAAGCAAGCAGTGCTGCTGGAGTTGACAGTCCCGTGGGAAGATCGCTTGGAAGAAGCCTTTGAGAGGAAGCTCTCCAAGTCGCAGGACTGGTCAGCGACTGTCAGCAGGCTGGTTGGAGAGCAAGGTGTTTCCCTGTGGAGGTTGGATGCAGAGGATTTGCAGCCCGTTCCTTAGCCAGAGCCTTCAGTAGTTTGGGCATCGATGGAGAGAGGAAGAGGAGAGCCATCCGCAGTACCACCGATGCGGCAGAAAGGGCCTCAAGATGGCTGTGGCTCAAAAGAGGAGATCCATGGAGTCATGGTAGCTAGCTAGCCATCTGGACACAAGCTGGGGTCTGATCAGCCCCGGCTGGGTCACCTGGAGGAGGGCGTATAATGTTGAAAGACCCGAAACGCCCAATGATTCCAGGAACATCACTGATGATGTGTCCAGAGGCATCAGTAGATGTATGTACACAGACTAGTTTACTTGCTCGCGAGTTCTGAGGCTAGTAATGACGAAATTACAGCGTGAAGGTGACAAGTCCTACTGATCTTCTTCATAGTTTTTTTAACGGATATGTAACATAAAAAGTAAGTAAGTGTTTTTTAATCGTTGTTTCATAATTAAAACAGTGCCTACCTGAGTGATATCATTCACTGTAACTGAACTGGGGCTGGGAATGCAGTGCTTTTCATAACAAGTTGTATTCGGAATGTCGGAAGATGCGACGTTGATTGATTGAGACAAAACCATTTGGAAAAGGGGGGGGGGGTTGGAGAGCGGAGTAATTTTTAAATTGATAAGGTGTATTTTTTCGTGGATACTACTATACATTTCCCTCTTTACATTTGATAGAATTTCAATAACAAATAAAGAAAAAAATTAATACAATTACAATACACACACACAAACACAAACACACACACACACACACAGGCATGCACACACTCACACATGCACTCACACACACACACTCATGCACATGCACACACGCACACACACACACGCACACACACACACACAAACACGAACACAGAATCACATGCACACACACACTCACGCACGCAAACACACACGCACGCAAACAACGCACACACACACACACACAGGCGCACGCATACACACAGAAACACGCACGGATATGCACACACAACTACGCGCACACACACACACACACACACGCACACACAGACACACATAAGAACGCATGCACGCCACCACACAGACGAAGATGCAAACACACACACTCACGCAGACAAACACACACGCACACACAAACAAACACACACACACACCCCCACACACACACACACACATGCACACACATGCACTCACGCACACACACATGCACACACAGACGCACACACGCACACACACACACAGACACAGAATCACATGCACTCACACACACGCACGCAATCACGCAAACACGCACACAGACGCACGCACACACACACACGCACTCACACAAACACAATATCACACACACACAAGGCACACACACAACACACACACACACACACACATACAAACACACAATCACACGCATGCACACACACAGGCACACGAACACACACACAAACACACACACGCACACACAGGCACGCACACACTCACACATGCACTCACACACACATACTCATGCACATGCACACACGCACACGCACACACACACACGCACACACACACACACAAACACGAACACAGAATCACATGCACACACACTCACAGACACACGCACACAAGAACGCACGCATACAAACACCTACGCACACACACACAGGCGCACACACACACACAAGCACGCACGCACACACGAGAGACACTTTTTTTAACTTTTGATGTTCCTTTATTACACACATGAGAATCTTTCCACCATTACATACACCCCACAG
>JAINUG010001380.1:0-23827 GCA_029706075.1 Aldrovandia affinis | reverse complement strand
GCTTTACACTGACTAAACCGCTAGATTCGCCGCTACATTACAAAAATGTCACGCCGATGCTATCGCTGCCATTGAATTGAATGGATAGCCAGTTAGCATGTTTCCGACTTGTTTTAAACTACTTTTCCGACCGATTTGGACCGGGAAAACGGCCTGGTTAATGAGGGGGCGTGTCAAAGCCAATACCTAGCGATGCTTTACACTGACTAAACCGCTAGATTCGCCGCTACATTAGAAAATGTCACGCCGATGCTATCGCTGCCATTGAATTGAATGGATAGCCAGTTAGCATGTTTCCGACTTGTTTTAAACTACTTTTCCGACCGATTTGGACCGGGAAAACGGCCTGGTTAATGAGGGGGCGTGTCAAAGCCAATACCTAGCGATGCTTTACACTGACTAAACCGCTAGATTCGCCGCTACATTACAAAATGTCACGCCGATGCTATCGCTGCCATTGAATTGAATGGATAGCCAGTTAGCATGTTTCCGACTTGTTTTAAACTACTTTTCCGACCGATTTGGACCGGGAAAACGGCCTGGTTAATGAGGGGGAGTGTCAAAGCCAATACCTAGCGATGCTTTACACTGACTAAACCGCTAGATTCGCCGCTACATTAGAAAATGTCACGCCGATGCTATCGCTGCCATTGAATTGAATGGATAGCCAGTTAGCATGTTTCCGACTTGTTTTAAACTACTTTTCCGACCGATTTGGACCGGGAAAACGGCCTGGTTAATGAGGGGGCGTGTCAAAGCCAATACCTAGCGATGCTTTACACTGACTAAACCGCTAGATTCGCCGCTACATTAGAAAATGTCACGCCGATGCTATCGCTGCCATTGAATTGAATGGATAGCCAGTTAGCATGTTTCCGACTTGTTTTAAACTACTTTTCCGACCGATTTGGACCGGGAAAACGGCCTGGTTAATGAGGGGGCGTGTCAAAGCCAATACCTAGCGATGCTTTACACTGACTAAACCGCTAGATTCGCCGCTACATTAGAAAATGTCACGCCGATGCTATCGCTGCCATTGAATTGAATGGATAGCAGCCAGTTAGCATGTTTCCGACTTGTTTTAAACTACTTTTCCGACCGATTTGGACCGGGAAAACGGCCTGGTTAATGAGGGGGCGTGTCAAAGCCAATACCTAGCGATGCTTTACACTGACTAAACCGCTAGATTCGCCGCCGCTATTTAGAAAATGTCACGCCGCTGCTATCGCTGCCATTGAATTGAATGGATAGCCAGTTAGCATGTTTCCGACTTGTTTTAAACTACTTTTCCGACCGATTTGGACCGGGAAAACGGCCTGGTTAATGAGGGGGCGTGTCAAAGCCAATACCTAGCGATGCTTTACACTGACTAAACCGCTAGATTCGCCGCTACATTACAAAATGTCACGCCGATGCTATCGCTGCCATTGAATTGAATGGATAGCCAGTTAGCATGTTTCCGACTTGTTTTAAACTACTTTTCCGACCGATTTGGACCGGGAAAACGGCCTGGTTAATGAGGGGGCGTGTCAAAGCCAATACCTAGCGATGCTTTACACTGACTAAACCGCTAGATTCGCCGCTACATTAGAAAATGTCACGCCACTGCTATCGCTGCCATTGAATTGAATGGATAGCCAGTTAGCATGTTTCCGACTTGTTTTAAACTACTTTTCCGACCGATTTGGACCGGGAAAACGGCCTGGTTAATGAGGGGGCGTGTCAAAGCCAATACCTAGCGATGCTTTACACTGACTAAACCGCTAGATTCGCCGCTACATTAGAAAATGTCACGCCGCTGCTATCGCTGCCATTGAATTGAATGGATAGCCAGTTAGCATGTTTCCGACTTGTTTTAAACTACTTTTCCGACCGATTTGGACCGGGAAAACGGCCTGGTTAATGAGGGGGCGTGTCAAAGCCAATACCTAGCGATGCTTTACACTGACTAAACCGCTAGATTCGCCGCTACATTACAAAATGTCACGCCGATGCTATCGCTGCCATTGAATTGAATGGATAGCCAGTTAGCATGTTTCCGACTTGTTTTAAACTACTTTTCCGACCGATTTGGACCGGGAAAACGGCCTGGTTAATGAGGGGGCGTGTCAAAGCCAATACCTAGCGATGCTTTACACTGACTAAACCGCTAGATTCGCCGCTACATTACAAAATGTCACGCCGATGCTATCGCTGCCATTGAATTGAATGGATAGCCAGTTAGCATGTTTCCGACTTGTTTTAAACTACTTTTCCGACCGATTTGGACCGGGAAAACGGCCTGGTTAATGAGGGGGCGTGTCAAAGCCAATACCTAGCGATGCTTTACACTGACTAAACCGCTAGATTCGCCGCTACATTACAAAATGTCACGCCGATGCTATCGCTGCCATTGAATTGAATGGATAGCCAGTTAGCATGTTTCCGACTTGTTTTAAACTACTTTTCCGACCGATTTGGACCGGGAAAACGGCCTGGTTAATGAGGGGGCGTGTCAAAGCCAATACCTAGCGATGCTTTACACTGACTAAACCCGCTAGATTCGCCGCTACATTAGAAAATGTCACGCCGTGCTATATCGCTGCCATTGAATTGAATGGATAGCCAGTTAGCATGTTTCCGACTTGTTTTAAACTACTTTTCCGACCGATTTGGACCGGGAAAACGGCCTGGTTAATGAGGGGGCGTGTCAAAGCCAATACCTAGCGATGCTTTACACTGACTAAACCGCTAGATTCGCCGCTACATTACAAAATGTCACGCCGATGCTATCGCTGCCATTGAATTGAATGGATAGCCAGTTAGCATGTTTCCGACTTGTTTTAAACTACTTTTCCGACCGATTTGGACCGGGAAAACGGCCTGGTTAATGAGGGGGAGTGTCAAAGCCAATACCTAGCGATGCTTTACACTGACTAAACCGCTAGATTCGCCGCTACATTAGAAAATGTCACGCCGATGCTATCGCTGCCATTGAATTGAATGGATAGCCAGTTAGCATGTTTCCGACTTGTTTTAAACTACTTTTCCGACCGATTTGGACCGGGAAAACGGCCTGGTTAATGAGGGGGCGTGTCAAAGCCCATACCTAGCGATGCTTTACACTGACTAAACCGCTAGATTCGCCGCTACATTACAAAATGTCACGCCGATGCTATCGCTGCCATTGAATTGAATGGATAGCCAGTTAGCATGTTTCCGACTTGTTTTAAACTACTTTTCCGACCGATTTGGACCGGGAAAACGGCCTGGTTAATGAGGGGGCGTGTCAAAGCCAATACCTAGCGATGCTTTACACTGACTAAACCGCTAGATTCGCCGCTACATTAGAAAATGTCACGTCGCTGCTATCGCTGCCATTGAATTGAATGGATAGCCAGTTAGCATGTTTCCGACTTGTTTTAAACTACTTTTCCGACCGATTTGGACCGGGAAAACGGCTGGTTAATGAGGGGGCGTGTCAAAGCCAATACCTAGCGATGCTTTACACTGACTAAACCGCTAGATTCGCCGCTACATTACAAAATGTCACGCCGATGCTATCGCTGCCATTGAATTGAATGGATAGCCAGTTAGCATGTTTCCGACTTGTTTTAAACTACTTTTCCGACCGATTTGGACCGGGAAACGGCCTGGTTAATGAGGGGGCGTGTCAAAGCCAATACCTAGCGATGCTTTACACTGACTAAACCGCTAGATTCGCCGCTACATTAGAAAATCACGTCACGCTGCTATCGCTGCCATTGAATTGAATGGATAGCCAGTTAGCATGTTTCCGACTTGTTTTAAACTACTTTTCCGACCGATTTGGACCGGGAAAACGGCCTGGTTAATGAGGGGGCGTGTCAAAGCCAATACCTAGCGATGCTTTACACTGACTAAACCGCTAGATTCGCCGCTACATTAGAAAATGTCACGCCGATGCTATCGCTGCCATTGAATTGAATGGATAGCCAGTTAGCATGTTTCCGACTTGTTTTAAACTACTTTTCCGACCGATTTGGACCGGGAAAACGGCCTGGTTAATGAGGGGGCGTGTCAAAGCCAATACCTAGCGATGCTTTACACTGACTAAACCGCTAGATTCGCCGCTACATTACAAAATGTCACATCGCTGCTATCGCTGCCATTGAATTGAATGGATAGCCAGTTAGCATGTTTCCGACTTGTTTTAAACTACTTTTCCGACCGATTTGGACCGGGAAAACGGCCTGGTTAATGAGGGGGCGTGTCAAAGCCAATACCTAGCGATGCTTTACACTGACTAAACCGCTAGATTCGCCGCTACATTACAAAATGTCACGCCGATGCTATCGCTGCCATTGAATTGAATGGATAGCCAGTTAGCATGTTTCCGACTTGTTTTAAACTACTTTTCCGACCGATTTGGACCGGGAAAACGGCCTGGTTAATGAGGGGGCGTGTCAAAGCCAATACCTAGCGATGCTTTACACTGACTAAACCGCTAGATTCGCCGCTACATTAGAAAATGTCACGCCGCTGCTATCGCTGCCATTGAATTGAATGGATAGCCAGTTAGCATGTTTCCGACTTGTTTTAAACTACTTTTCCGACCGATTTGGACCGGGAAAACGGCCTGGTTAATGAGGGGGCGTGTCAAAGCCAATACCTAGCGATGCTTTACACTGACTAAACCGCTAGATTCGCCGCTACATTACAAAATGTCACGCCACTGCTATCGCTGCCATTGAATTGAATGGATAGCCAGTTAGCATGTTTCCGACTTGTTTTAAACTACTTTTCCGACCGATTTGGACCGGGAAAACGGCCTGGTTAATGAGGGGGCGTGTCAAAGCCAATACCTAGCGATGCTTTACACTGACTAAACCGCTAGATTCGCCGCTACATTACAAAATGTCACGCCGATGCTATCGCTGCCATTGAATTGAATGGATAGCCAGTTAGCATGTTTCCGACTTGTTTTAAACTACTTTTTCCGACCGATTTGGACCGGGAAAACGGCCTGGTTAATGAGGGGGCGTGTCAAAGCCAATACCTAGCGATGCTTTACACACTGACTAAACCGCTAGATTCGCCGCTACATTACAAAATGTCACGCCGATGCTATCGCTGCCATTGAATTGAATGGATAGCCAGTTAGCATGTTTCCGACTTGTTTTAAACTACTTTTCCGACCGATTTGGACCGGGAAAACGGCCTGGTGGTTAATGAGGGGGCGTGTCAAAGCCAATACCTAGCGATGCTTTACACTGACTAAACCGCTAGATTCGCCGCTACATTAGAAAATGTCACGCCGCTGCTATCGCTGCCATTGAATTGAATGGATAGCCAGTTAGCATGTTTCCGACTTGTTTTAAACTACTTTTCCGACCGATTTGGACCGGGAAAACGGCCTGGTTAATGAGGGGCGTGTCAAAGCCAATACCTAGCGATGCTTTACACTGACTAAACCGCTAGATTCGCCGCTACATTACAAAATGTCACGCCATGCTATCGCTGCCATTGAATTGAATGGATAGCCAGTTAGCATGTTTCCGACTTGTTTTAAACTACTTTTCCGACCGATTTGGACCGGGAAAACGGCCTGGTTAATGAGGGGGCGTGTCAAAGCCAATACCTAGCGATGCTTTACACTGACTAAACCGCTAGATTCGCCGCTACATTAGAAAATGTCACGCCGATGCTATCGCTGCCATTGAATTGAATGGATAGCCAGTTAGCATGTTTCCGACTTGTTTTAAACTACTTTTCCGACCGATTTGGACCGGGAAAACGGCCTGGTTAATGAGGGGGCGTGTCAAAGCCAATACCTAGCGATGCTTTACACTGACTAAACCGCTAGATTCGCCGCTACATTACAAAATGTCACGCCGCTATCGCTGCCCATTGAATTGAATGGATAGCCAGTTAGCATGTTTCCGACTTGTTTTAAACTACTTTTCCGACCGATTTGGACCGGGAAAACGGCCTGGTTAATGAGGGGGCGTGTCAAAGCCAATACCTAGCGATGCTTTACACTGACTAAACCGCTAGATTCGCCGCTACATTAGAAAATGTCACGCCGCTGCTATCGCTGCCATTGAATTGAATGGATAGCCAGTTAGCATGTTTCCGACTTGTTTTAAACTACTTTTCCGACCGATTTGGACCGGGAAAACGGCCTGGTTAATGAGGGGGCGTGTCAAAGCCAATACCTAGCGATGCTTTACACTGACTAAACCGCTAGATTCGCCGCTACATTAGAAAATGTCACGCCGATGCTATCGCTGCCATTGAATTGAATGGATAGCCAGTTAGCATGTTTCCGACTTGTTTTAAACTACTTTTCCGACCGATTTGGACCGGGAAAACGGCCTGGTTAATGAGGGGGCGTGTCAAAGCCAATACCTAGCGATGCTTTACACTGACTAAACCGCTAGATTCGCCGCTACATTACAAAATGTCACGCCGCTGCTATCGCTGCCATTGAATTGAATGGATAGCCAGTTAGCATGTTTCCGACTTGTTTTAAACTACTTTTCCGACCGATTTGGACCGGGAAAACGGCCTGGTTAATGAGGGGGCGTGTCAAAGCCAACCTACCTGCGATGCTTTACACTGACTAAACCGCTAGATTCGCCGCTACATTACAAAATGTCACGCCGATGCTATCGCTGCCATTGAATTGAATGGATAGCCAGTTAGCATGTTTCCGACTTGTTTTAAACTACTTTTCCGACCGATTTGGACCGGGAAAACGGCCTGGTTAATGAGGGGGCGTGTCAAAGCCAATACCTAGCGATGCTTTACACTGACTAAACCCGCTAGATTCGCCGCTACATTACAAAATGTCACGCCGATGCTATCGCTGCCATTGAATTGAATGGATAGCCAGTTAGCATGTTTCCGACTTGTTTTAAACTACTTTTCCGACCGATTTGGACCGGGAAAACGGCCTGGTTAATGAGGGGGCGTGTCAAAGCCAATACCTAGCGATGCTTTACACTGACTAAACCGCTAGATTCGCCGCTACATTAGAAAATGTCACGCCGATGCTATCGCTGCCATTGAATTGAATGGATAGCCAGTTAGCATGTTTCCGACTTGTTTTAAACTACTTTTCCGACCGATTTGGACCGGGAAAACGGCCTGGTTAATGAGGGGGCGTGTCAAAGCCAATACCTAGCGATGCTTTACACTGACTAAACCGCTAGATTCGCCGCTACATTAGAAAATGTCACGCCGATGCTATCGCTGCCATTGAATTGAATGGATAGCCAGTTAGCATGTTTCCGACTTGTTTTAAACTACTTTTCCGACCGATTTGGACCGGGAAAACGGCCTGGTTAATGAGGGGGCGTGTCAAAGCCAATACCTAGCGATGCTTTACACTGACTAAACCGCTAGATTCGCCGCTACATTAGAAAATGTCACGCCGCTGCTATCGCTGCCATTGAATTGAATGGATAGCCAGTTAGCATGTTTCCGACTTGTTTTAAACTACTTTTCCGACCGATTTGGACCGGGAAAACGGCCTGGTTAATGAGGGGGCGTGTCAAAGCCAATACCTAGCGATGCTTTACACTGACTAAACCGCTAGATTCGCCGCTACATTACAAAATGTCACGCCGATGCTATCGCTGCCATTTGAATTGAATGGATAGCCAGTTAGCATGTTTCCGACTTGTTTTAAAACTACTTTTCCGACCGATTTGGACCGGGAAAACGGCCTGGTTAATGAGGGGCGTGTCAAAGCCAATACCTAGCGATGCTTTACACTGACTAAACCGCTAGATTCGCCGCTACATTACAAAATGTCACGCCGCTGCTATCGCTGCCATTGAATTGAATGGATAGCCAGTTAGCATGTTTCCGACTTGTTTTAAACTACTTTTCCGACCGATTTGGACCGGGAAAACGGCCTGGTTAATGAGGGGGCGTGTCAAAGCCAATACCTAGCGATGCTTTACACTGACTAAACCGCTAGATTCGCCGCTACATTAGAAAATGTCACGCCGATGCTATCGCTGCCATTGAATTGAATGGATAGCCAGTTAGCATGTTTCCGACTTGTTTTAAACTACTTTTCCGACCGATTTGGACCGGGAAAACGGCCTGGTTAATGAGGGGGCGTGTCAAAGCCAATACCTAGCGATGCTTTACACTGACTAAACCGCTAGATTCGCCGCTACATTAGAAAATGTCACGCCGCTGCTATCGCTGCCATTGAATTGAATGGATAGCCAGTTAGCATGTTTCCGACTTGTTTTAAACTACTTTTCCGACCGATTTGGACCGGGAAAACGGCCTGGTTAATGAGGGGGCGTGTCAAAGCCAATACCTAGCGATGCTTTACACTGACTAAACCGCTAGATTCGCCGCTACATTAGAAAATGTCACGCCGATGCTATCGCTGCCATTGAATTGAATGGATAGCCAGTTAGCATGTTTCCGACTTGTTTTAAACTACTTTTCCGACCGATTTGGACCGGGAAAACGGCCTGGTTAATGAGGGGGCGTGTCAAAGCCAATACCTAGCGATGCTTTACACTGACTAAACCGCTAGATTCGCCGCTACATTACAAAATGTCACGCCGATGCTATCGCTGCCATTGAATTGAATGGATAGCCAGTTAGCATGTTTCCGACTTGTTTTAAACTACTTTTCCGACCGATTTGGACCGAAAAACGCCTGGTTAATGAGGGGGCGTGTCAAAGCCAATACCTAGCGATGCTTTACACTGACTAAACCGCTAGATTCGCCGCTACATTACAAAATGTCACGCCATGCTATCGCTGCCATTGAATTGAATGGATAGCCAGTTAGCATGTTTCCGACTTGTTTTAAACTACTTTTCCGACCGATTTGGACCGGGAAAACGGCCTGGTTAATGAGGGGGCGTGTCAAAGCCAATACCTAGCGATGCTTTACACTGACTAAACCGCTAGATTCGCCGCTACATTACAAAATGTCACGCCGATGCTATCGCTGCCATTGAATTGAATGGATAGCCAGTTAGCATGTTTCCGACTTGTTTTAAACTACTTTTCCGACCGATTTGGACCGGGAAAACGGCCTGGTTAATGAGGGGGCGTGTCAAAGCCAATACCTAGCGATGCTTTACACTGACTAAACCGCTAGATTCGCCGCTACATTAGAAAATGTCACGCCATGAATTGAATGGATAGCCAGTTAGCATGTTTCCGACTTGTTTTAAACTACTTTTCCGACCGATTTGGACCGGGAAAACGGCCTGGTTAATGAGGGGGCGTGTCAAAGCCAATACCTAGCGATGCTTTACACTGACTAAACCGCTAGATTCGCCGCTACATTAGAAAATGTCACGCCGCTGCTATCGCTGCCATTGAATTGAATGGATAGCCAGTTAGCATGTTTCCGACTTGTTTTAAACTACTTTTCCGACCGATTTGGACCGGGAAAACGGCCTGGTTAATGAGGGGGCGTGTCAAAGCCAATACCTAGCGATGCTTTACACTGACTAAACCGCTAGATTCGCCGCTACATTACAAAATGTCACGCCGATGCTATCGCTGCCATTGAATTGAATGGATAGCCAGTTAGCATGTTTCCGACTTGTTTTAAACTACTTTTCCGACCGATTTGGACCGGGAAAACGGCCTGGTTAATGAGGGGGCGTGTCAAAGCCAATACCTAGGCGATGCTTTACACTGACTAAACCGCTAGATTCGCCGCTACATTACAAAATGTCACGCCGATGCTATCGCTGCCATTGAATTGAATGGATAGCCAGTTAGCATGTTTCCGACTTGTTTTAAACTACTTTTCCGACCGATTTGGACCGGGAAAACGGCCTGGTTAATGAGGGGGCGTGTCAAAGCCAATACCTAGCGATGCTTTACACTGACTAAACCGCTAGATTCGCCGCTACATTAGAAAATGTCACGCCGCTGCTATCGCTGCCATTGAATTGAATGGATAGCCAGTTAGCATGTTTCCGACTTGTTTTAAACTACTTTTCCGACCGATTTGGACCGGGAAAACGGCCTGGTTAATGAGGGGCGTGTCAAAGCCAATACCTAGCGATGCTTTACACTGACTAAACCGCTAGATTCGCTAGCTACATTACAAAATGTCACGCCGATGCTATCGCTGCCATTGAATTGAATGGATAGCCAGTTAGCATGTTTCCGACTTGTTTTAAACTACTTTTCCGACCGATTTGGACCGGGAAAACGGCCTGGTTAATGAGGGGGAGTGTCAAAGCCAATACCTAGCGATGCTTTACACTGACTAAACCGCTAGATTCGCCGCTACATTAGAAAATGTCACGCCGCTGCTATCGCTGCCATTGAATTGAATGGATAGCCAGTTAGCATGTTTCCGACTTGTTTTAAACTACTTTTCCGACCGATTTGGACCGGGAAAACGGCCTGGTTAATGAGGGGGCGTGTCAAAGCCAATACCTAGCGATGCTTTACACTGACTAAACCGCTAGATTCGCCGCTACATTAGAAAATGTCACGCCGCTGCTATCGCTGCCATTGAATTGAATGGATAGCCAGTTAGCATGTTTCCGACTTGTTTTAAACTACTTTTCCGACCGATTTGGACCGGGAAAACGGCCTGGTTAATGAGGGGGCGTGTCAAAGCCAATACCTAGCGATGCTTTACACTGACTAAACCGCTAGATTCGCCGCTACATTAGAAAATGTCACGTCAATGCTATCGCTGCCATTGAATTGAATGGATAGCCAGTTAGCATGTTTCCGACTTGTTTTAAACTACTTTTCCGACCGATTTGGACCGGGAAAACGGCCTGGTTAATGAGGGGGCGTGTCAAAGCCAATACCTAGCGATGCTTTACACTGACTAAACCGCTAGATTCGCCGCTACATTACAAAATGTCACGCCGCTGCTATCGCTGCCATTGAATTGAATGGATAGCCAGTTAGCATGTTTCCGACTTGTTTTAAACTACTTTTCCGACCGATTTGGACCGGGAAAACGGCCTGGTTAATGAGGGGGCGTGTCAAAGCCAATACCTAGCGATGCTTTACACTGACTAAACCGCTAGATTCGCCGCTACATTACAAAATGTCACGCCGATGCTATCGCTGCCATTGAATTGAATGGATAGCCAGTTAGCATGTTTCCGACTTGTTTTAAACTACTTTTCCGACCGATTTGGACCGGGAAAACGGCCTGGTTAATGAGGGGGGGCGTGTCAAAGCCAATACCTAGCGATGCTTTACACTGACTAAACCGCTAGATTCGCCGCTACATTAGAAAATGTCACGCCGATGCTATCGCTGCCATTGAATTGAATGGATAGCCAGTTAGCATGTTTCCGACTTGTTTTAAACTACTTTTCCGACCGATTTGGACCGGGAAAACGGCCTGGTTAATGAGGGGGCGTGTCAAAGCCAATACCTAGCGATGCTTTACACTGACTAAACCGCTAGATTCGCCCGCTACATTAGAAAATGTCACGCCGCTGCTATCGCTGCCATTGAATTGAATGGATAGCCAGTTAGCATGTTTCCGACTTGTTTTAAACTACTTTTCCGACCGATTTGGACCGGGAAAACGGCCTGGTTAATGAGGGGGCGTGTCAAAGCCAATACCTAGCGATGCTTTACACTGACTAAACCGCTAGATTCGCCGCTACATTACAAAATGTCACGCCGATGCTATCGCTGCCATTGAATTGAATGGATAGCCAGTTAGCATGTTTCCGACTTGTTTTAAACTACTTTTCCGACCGATTTGGACCGGGAAAACGGCCTGGTTAATGAGGGGGCGTGTCAAAGCCAATACCTAGCGATGCTTTACACTGACTAAACCGCTAGATTCGCCGCTACATTACAAAAATGTCACGCCGATATCGCTGCCATTGAATTGAATGAATAGCCAGTTAGTTATGTTTCCGACTTGTTTTAAACTACTTTTCCGACCGATTTGGACCGGGAAAACGGCCTGGTTAATGAGGGGGCGTGTCAAAGCCAATAATACCTAGCGATGCTTTACACTGACTAAACCGCTAGATTCGCCGCTACATTACAAAAATGTCACGCCGATGCTATCGCTGCCATTGAATTGAATGGATAGCCAGTTAGCATGTTTCCGACTTGTTTTAAACTACTTTTCCGACCGATTTGGACCGGGAAAACGGCCTGGTTAATGAGGGGGCGTGTCAAAGCCAATACCTAGCGATGCTTACACTGACTAAACCGCTAGATTCGCCGCTACATTACAAAATGTCACGCCGCTGCTATCGCTGCCATTGAATTGAATGGATAGCCAGTTAGCATGTTTCCGACTTGTTTTAAACTACTTTTCCGACCGATTTGGACCGGGAAAACGGCCTGGTTAATGAGGGGGCGTGTCAAAGCCAATACCTAGCGATGCTTTACACTGACTAAACCGCTAGATTCGCCGCTACATTACAAAATGTCACGCCGATGCTATCGCTGCCATTGAATTGAATGGATAGCCAGTTAGCATGTTTCCGACTTGTTTTAAACTACTTTTCCGACCGATTTGGACCGGGAAAACGGCCTGGTTAATGAGGGGGCGTGTCAAAGCCAATACCTATGATGCTTTACACTGACTAAACCGCTAGATTCGCCGCTACATTAGAAAATGTCACGCCGCTGCTATCGCTGCCATTGAATTGAATGGATAGCCAGTTAGCATGTTTCCGACTTGTTTTAAACTACTTTTCCGACCGATTTGGACCGGGAAAACGGCCTGGTTAATGAGGGGGCGTGTCAAAGCCAATACCTAGCGATGCTTTACACTGACTAAACCGCTAGATTCGCCGCTACATTACAAAATGTCACGCCATGCTGCTATCGCTGCCATTGAATTGAATGGATAGCCAGTTAGCATGTTTCCGACTTGTTTTAAACTACTTTTCCGACCGATTTGGACCGGGAAAACGGCCTGGTTAATGAGGGGGCGTGTCAAAGCCAATACCTAGCGATGCTTTACACTGACTAAACCGCTAGATTCGCCGCTACATTAGAAAATGTCACGCCGCTGCTATCGCTGCCATTGAATTGAATGGATAGCCAGTTAGCATGTTTCCGACTTGTTTTAAACTACTTTTCCGACCGATTTGGACCGGGAAAACGGCCTGGTTAATGAGGGGGTGTGTCAAAGCCAATACCTAGCGATGCTTTACACTGACTAAACCGCTAGATTCGCCGCTACATTAGAAAATGTCACGCCGCTGCTATCGCTGCCATTGAATTGAATGGATAGCCAGTTAGCATGTTTCCGACTTGTTTTAAACTACTTTTCCGACCGATTTGGACCGGGAAAACGGCCTGGTTAATGAGGGGCGTGTCAAAGCCAATACCTAGCGATGCTTTACACTGACTAAACCGCTAGATTCGCCGCTACATTACAAAATGTCACGCCGCTGCTATCGCTGCCATTGAATTGAATGGATAGCCAGTTAGCATGTTTCCGACTTGTTTTAAACTACTTTTCCGACCGATTTGGACCGGGAAAACGGCCTGGTTAATGAGGGGGCGTGTCAAAGCCAATACCTAGCGATGCTTTACACTGACTAAACCGCTAGATTCGCCGCTACATTACAAAATGTCACGCCGCTGCTATCGCTGCCATTGAATTGAATGGATAGCCAGTTAGCATGTTTCCGACTTGTTTTAAACTACTTTTCCGACCGATTTGGACCGGGAAAACGGCCTGGTAATGAGGGGGTGTGTCAAAGCCAATACCTAGCGATGCTTTACTGACTAAACCGCTAGATTCGCCGCTACATTAGAAAATGTCACGCCGCTGCTATCGCTGCCATTGAATTGAATGGATAGCCAGTTAGCATGTTTCCGACTTGTTTTAAACTACTTTTCCGACCGATTTGGACCGGGAAAACGGCCTGGTTAATGAGGGGGTGTCAAAAGCCAATACCTAGCGATGCTTTACACTGACTAAACCGCTAGATTCGCCGCTACATTACAAAATGTCACGCCACTGCTATCGCTGCCATTGAATTGAATGGATAGCCAGTTAGCATGTTTCGACTTGTTTTAAACTACTTTTCCGACCGATTTGGACCGGGAAACGGCCTGGTTAATGAGGGGCGTGTCAAAGCCAATACCTAGATGCTTTACACTGACTAAACCGCTAGATTCGCCGCTACATTACAAAATGTCACGCCACTGCTATCGCTGCTGCCATTGAATTGAATGGATAGCCAGTTAGCATGTTTCCGACTTGTTTTAAACTACTTTTCCGACCGATTTGGACCGGGAAAACGGCCTGGTTAATGAGGGGGTGTCAAAGCCAATACCTAGCGATGCTTTACACTGACTAAACCGCTAGATTCGCCGCTACATTAGAAAATGTCACGCCGCTGCTATCGCTGCCATTGAATTGAATGGATAGCCAGTTAGCATGTTTCCGACTTGTTTTAAACTACTTTTCCGACCGATTTGGACCGGGAAAACGGCCTGGTTAATGAGGGGGCGTGTCAAAGCCAATACCTAGCGATGCTTTACACTGACTAAACCGCTAGATTCGCCGCTACATTACAAAATGTCACGCCGATGCTATCGCTGCCATTGAATTGAATGGATAGCCAGTTAGCATGTTTCCGACTTGTTTTAAACTACTTTTCCGACCGATTTGGACCGGGAAAACGGCCTGGTTAATGAGGGGGCGTGTCAAAGCCAATACCTAGCGATGCTTTACACTGACTAAACCGCTAGATTCGCCGCTACATTAGAAAATGTCACGCCTGCTGCTATCGCTGCCATTGAATTGAATGGATAGCCAGTTAGCATGTTTCCGACTTGTTTTAAACTACTTTTCCGACCGATTTGGACCGGGAAAAACGGCCTGGTTAATGAGGGGGCGTGTCAAAGCCAATACCTAGCGATGCTTTACACTGACTAAACCGCTAGATTCGCCGCTACATTAGAAAATGTCACGCCGCTGCTATCGCTGCCATTGAATTGGATGGATAGCCAGTTAGCATGTTTCCGACTTGTTTTAAACTACTTTTCCGACCGATTTGGACCGGGAAAACGGCCTGGTTAATGAGGGGGCGTGTCAAAGCCAATACCTAGCGATGCTTTACACTGACTAAACAGCTAGATTCGCCGCTACATTAGAAAATGTCACGCCGCTGCTATCGCTGCTATTGAATTGAATGGATAGCCAGTTAGCATGTTTCCGACTTGTTTTAAACTACTTTTCCGACCGACCGATTTGGACCGGGAAAACGGCCTGGTTAATGAGGGGCGTGTCAAAGCCAATACCTAGCGATGCTTTACACTGACTAAACCGCTAGATTCGCCGCTACATTACAAAATGTCACGCCGATGCTATCGCTGCCATTGAATTGAATGGATAGCCAGTTAGCATGTTTCCGACTTGTTTTAAACTACTTTTCCGACCGATTTGGACCGGGAAAACGGCCTGGTTAATGAGGGGGCGTGTCAAAGCCAATACCTAGCGATGCTTTACACTGACTAAACCGCTAGATTCGCCGCTACATTAGAAAATGTCACGTCGCTGCTATCGCTGCCATTGAATTGAATGGATAGCCAGTTAGCATGTTTCCGACTTGTTTTAAACTACTTTTCCGACCGATTTGGACCGGGAAAACGGCCTGGTTAATGAGGGGGCGTGTCAAAGCCAATACCTAGCGATGCTTTACACTGACTAAACCGCTAGATTCTACATTACAAAATGTCACGCCGCTGCTGCTATCGCTGCCATTGAATTGAATGGATAGCCAGTTAGCATGTTTCCGACTTGTTTTAAACTACTTTTCCGACCGATTTGGACCGGAAAAAACGGCCTGGTTAATGAGGGGGCGTGTCAAAGCCAATACCTAGCGATGCTTTACACTGACTAAACCGCTAGATTCGCCGCTACATTACAAAATGTCACGCCGCTGCTATCGCTGCCATTGAATTGAATGGATAGCCAGTTAGCATTTTTTCCGACTTGTTTTAAACTACTTTTCCGACCGATTTGGACCGGGAAAACGGCCTGGTTAATGAGGGGGCGTGTCAAAGCCAATACCTAGCGATGCTTTACACTGACTAAACCGCTAGATTCGCCGCTACATTACAAAATGTCACGCCGATGCTATCGCTGCCATTGAATTGAATGGATAGCCAGTTAGCATGTTTCCGACTTGTTTTAAACTACTTTTCCGACCGATTTGGACCGGGAAAACGGCCTGGTTAATGAGGGGGCGTGTCAAAGCCAATACCTAGCGATGCTTTACACTGACTAAACCGCTAGATTCGCCGCTACATTACAAAATGTCACGCCGATGCTATCGCTGCCATTGAATTGAATGGATAGCCAGTTAGCATGTTTCCGACTTGTTTTAAACTACTTTTCCGACCGATTTGGACCGGGAAAACGGCCTGGTTAATGAGGGGGCGTGTCAAAGCCAATACCTAGCGATGCTTTACACTGACTAAACCGCTAGATTCGCCGCTACATTACAAAATGTCACGCCGCTGCTATCGCTGCCATTGAATTGAATGGATAGCCAGTTAGCATGTTTCCGACTTGTTTTAAACTACTTTTCCGACCGATTTGGACCGGGAAAACGGCCTGGTTAATGAGGGGGTGTCAAAGCCAATACCTAGCGATGCTTTACACTGACTAAACCGCTAGATTCGCTACATTACAAATGTCACGTCACGCTGCTATCGCTGCCATTGAATTGAATGGATAGCCAGTTAGCATGTTTCCGACTTGTTTTAAACTACTTTTCGACCGATTTGGACCGGGAAAACGGCCTGGTTAATGAGGGGGTGTGTCAAAGCCAATACCTAGCGATGCTTTACACTGACTAAACCGCTAGATTCGCTACATTACAAAATGTCACGCCGATGCTATCGCTGCCATTGAATTGAATGGATAGCCAGTTAGCATGTTTCCGACTTGTTTTAAACTACTTTTCCGACCGATTTGGACCGGGAAAACGGCCTGGTTAATGAGGGGGCGTGTCAAAGCCAATACCTAGCGATGCTTTACACTGACTAAACCGCTAGATTCGCCGCTACATTACAAAATGTCACGCCGATGCTATCGCTGCCATTGAATTGAATGGATAGCCAGTTAGCATGTTTCCGACTTGTTTTAAACTACTTTTCCGACCGATTTGGACCGGGAAAAATGGCCTGGTTAATGAGGGGGCGTGTCAAAGCCAATACCTAGCGATGCTTTACACTGACTAAACCGCTAGATTCGCCGCTACATTACAAAATGTCACGCCGATGCTATCGCTGCCATTGAATTGAATGGATAGCCAGTTAGCATGTTTCCGACTTGTTTTAAACTACTTTTCCGACCGATTTGGACCGGGAAAACGGCCTGGTTAATGAGGGGGTGTCAAAGCCAATACCTAGCGATGCTTTACACTGACTAAACCGCTAGCTAGATTCGCCGCTACATTACAAAATGTCACGCCGATGCTATCGCTGCCATTGAATTGAATGGATAGCCAGTTAGCATGTTTCCGACTTGTTTTAAACTACTTTTCCGACCGATTTGGACCGGGAAAACGGCCTGGTTAATGAGGGCGTGTCAAAGCCAATACCTAGCGATGCTTTACACTGACTAAACCGCTAGATTCGCCGCTACATTACAAAATGTCACGTCGATGCTGCTATCTGCCATTGAATTGAATGGATAGCCAGTTAGCATGTTTCCGACTTGTTTTAAACTACTTTTCCGACCGATTTGGACCGGGAAAACGGCCTGGTTAATGAGGGCGTGTCAAAGCCAATACCTAGCGATGCTTTACACTGACTAAACCGCTAGATTCGCCGCTACATTAGAAAATGTCACGCCGCTGCTATCGCTGCCATTGAATTGAATGGATAGCCAGTTAGCATGTTTCCGACTTGTTTTAAACTACTTTTCCGACCGATTTGGACCGGAAAAACGGCCTGGTTAATGAGGGGGCGTGTCAAAGCCAATACCTAGCGATGCTTTACACTGACTAAACCGCTAGATTCGCCGCTACATTAGAAAATGTCACGCCGCTGCTATCGCTGCCATTGAATTGAATGGATAGCCAGTTAGCATGTTTCCGACTTGTTTTAAACTACTTTTCCGACCGATTTGGACCGGGAAAACGGCCTGGTTAATGAGGGGGCGTGTCAAAGCCAATACCTAGCGATGCTTTACACTGACTAAACCGCTAGATTCGCCGCTACATTACAAAATGTCACGCCGATGCTATCGCTGCCATTGAATTGAATGGATAGCCAGTTAGCATGTTTCCGACTTGTTTTAAACTACTTTTCCGACCGATTTGGACCGGGAAAACGGCCTGGTTAATGAGGGGTGTCAAAGCCAATACCTAGCGATGCTTTACACTGACTAAACCGCTAGATTCGCCGCTACATTACAAAATGTCACGCCGATGCTATCGCTGCCATTGAATTGAATGGATAGCCAGTTAGCATGTTTCCGACTTGTTTTAAACTACTTTTCCGACCGATTTGGACCGGGAAAAACGGCCTGGTTAATGAGGGGGCGTGTCAAAGCCAATACCTAGCGATGCTTTACACTGACTAAACCGCTAGATTCGCTACATTAGAAAATGTCACGCCGCTGCTATCGCTGCCATTGAATTGAATGGATAGCCAGTTAGCATGTTTCCGACTTGTTTTAAACTACTTTTCCGACCGATTTGGACCGGGAAAACGGCCTGGTTAATGAGGGGGCGTGTCAAAGCCAATACCTAGCGATGCTTTACACTGACTAAACCGCTAGATTCGCCGCTACATTAGAAAATGTCACGCCGCTGCTATCTGCTGCCATTGAATTGAATGGATAGCCAGTTAGCATGTTTCCGACTTGTTTTAAACTACTTTTCCGACCGATTTGGACCGGGAAAACGGCCTGGTTAATGAGGGGGTGTCAAAGCCAATACCTAGCGATGCTTTACACTGACTAAACCGCTAGATTCGCCGCTACATTACAAAATGTCACGCGCTGCTATATCGCTGCCATTGAATTGAATGGATAGCCAGTTAGCATGTTTCCGACTTGTTTTAAACTACTTTTCCGACCGATTTGGACCGGAAAACGGCCTGGTGGTTAATGAGGGGGTGTCAACCAATACCTAGCGATGCTTTACACTGACTAAACCGCTAGATTCGCCGCTACATTACAAAATGTCACGCCGATGCTATATCGCTGCCATTGAATTGAATGGATAGCCAGTTAGCATGTTTCCGACTTGTTTTAAACTACTTTTCCGACCGATTTGGACCGGGAAAACGGCCTGGTTAATGAGGGGGTGTCAAAGCCAATACCTAGCGATGCTTTACACTGACTAAACCGCTAGATTCGCCGCTACATTAGAAAATGTCACGCCGCTGCTATCGCTGCCATTGAATTGAATGGATAGCCAGTTAGCATGTTTCCGACTTGTTTTAAACTACTTTTCCGACCGATTTGGACCGGAAAACGGCCTGGTTAATGAGGGCGTGTCAAAGCCAATACCTAGCGATGCTTTACACTGACTAAACCGCTAGATTCGCCGCTACATTACAAAATGTCACGCACTGCTGCTATCTGCTGCCATTGAATTGAATGGATAGCCAGTTAGCATGTTTCCGACTTGTTTTAAACTACTTTTCCGACCGATTTGGACCGGAAAACGGCCTGGTTAATGAGGGGGCGTGTCAAAGCCAATACCTAGCGATGCTTTACACTGACTAAACCGCTAGATTCGCCGCTACATTAGAAAATGTCACGCCGCTGCTATCGCTGCCATTGAATTGAATGGATAGCCAGTTAGCATGTTTCCGACTTGTTTTAAACTACTTTTCCGACCGTTTTGGACCGGGAAAACGGCCTGGTTAATGAGGGCGTGTCAAAGCCAATACCTAGCGATGCTTTACACTGACTAAACCGCTAGATTCGCCGCTACATTAGAAAATGTCACGCCGCTGCTATCGCTGCCATTGAATTGAATGGATAGCCAGTTAGCATGTTTCCGACTTGTTTTAAACTACTTTTCCGACCGATTTGGACCGGGAAAACGGCCTGGTTAATGAGGGGGCGTGTCAAAGCCAATACCTAGCGATGCTTTACACTGACTAAACCGCTAGATTCGCCGCTACATTACAAAATGTCACGCCGATGCTATCGCTGCCATTGAATTGAATGGATAGCCAGTTAGCATGTTTCCGACTTGTTTTAAACTACTTTTCCGACCGATTTGGACCGGGAAAACGGCCTGGTTAATGAGGGGTGTGTCAAAGCCAATACCTAGCGATGCTTTACACTGACTAAACCGCTAGATTCGCCGCTACATTACAAAATGTCACGCCGCTGCTATCGCTGCCATTGAATTGAATGGATAGCCAGTTAGCATGTTTCCGACTTGTTTTAAACTACTTTTCCGACCGATTTGGACCGGAAAACGGCCTGGTTAATGAGGGGGTGTCAAAGCCAATACCTAGCGATGCTTTACACTGACTAAACCGCTAGATTCGCCGCTACATTAGAAAATGTCACGCCGCTGCTATCGCTGCCATTGAATTGAATGGATAGCCAGTTAGCATGTTTCCGACTTGTTTTAAACTACTTTTCCGACCGATTTGGACCGGGAAAACGGCCTGGTTAATGAGGGGCGTGTCAAAGCCAATACCTAGCGATGCTTTACACTGACTAAACCGCTAGATTCGCCGCTACATTACAAAATGTCACGTCGCTGCTATCGCTGCCATTGAATTGAATGGATAGCCAGTTAGCATGTTTCCGACTTGTTTTAAACTACTTTTCCGATTTGGATTTGGAAAAAACGGCCTGGTTAATGAGGGGGTGTGTCAAAGCCAATACCTAGCGATGCTTTACACTGACTAAACCGCTAGATTCGCCGCTACATTAGAAAATGTCACGCGCTGCTATCGCTGCCATTGAATTGAATGGATAGCCAGTTAGCATGTTTCCGACTTGTTTTAAACTACTTTTCCGACCGATTTGGACCGGGAAAACGGCCTGGTTAATGAGGGGGCGTGTCAAAGCCAATACCTAGCGATGCTTTACACTGACTAAACCGCTAGATTCGCCGCTACATTACAAAATGTCACGCCGATGCTATCGCTGCCATTGAATTGAATGGATAGCCAGTTAGCATGTTTCCGACTTGTTTTAAACTACTTTTCCGACCGATTTGGACCGGGAAAACGGCCTGGTTAATGAGGGGGTGTCAAAGCCAATACCTAGCGATGCTTTACACTGACTAAACCGCTAGATTCGCCGCTACATTAGAAAATGTCACGCCGCTGCTATCGCTGCCATTGAATTGAATGGATAGCCAGTTAGCATGTTTCCGACTTGTTTTAAACTACTTTTCCGACCGATTTGGACCGGGAAAACGGCCTGGTTAATGAGGGGGCGTGTCAAAGCCAATACCTAGCGATGCTTTACACTGACTAAACCGCTAGATTCGCCGCTACATTAGAAAATGTCACGCGCTATCGCTGCCATTGAATTGAATGGATAGCCAGTTAGCATGTTTCCGACTTGTTTTAAACTACTTTTCCGACCGATTTGGACCGGGAAAACGGCCTGGTTAATGAGGGCGTGTCAAAGCCAATACCTAGCGATGCTTTACACTGACTAAACCGCTAGATTCGCCTACATTAGAAAATGTCACGCCGCTGCTATCGCTGCCATTGAATTGAATGGATAGCCAGTTAGCATGTTTCCGACTTGTTTTAAACTACTTTTCCGACCGATTTGGACCGGGAAAACGGCCTGGTTAATGAGGGGGCGTGTCAAAGCCAATACCTAGCGATGCTTTACACTGACTAAACCGCTAGATTCGCCGCTACATTACAAAATGTCACGCCGCTGCTATCGCTGCCATTATTGATTGAATGGATAGCCAGTTAGCATGTTTCCGACTTGTTTTAAACTACTTTTCCGACCGATTTGGACCGGGAAAACGGCCTGGTTAATGAGGCGTGTCAAAGCCAATACCTAGCGATGCTTTACACTGACTAAACCGCTAGATTCGCCGCTACATTACAAAATGTCACGCCGCTGCTATCGCTGCCATTGAATTGAATGGATAGCCAGTTAGCATGTTTCCGACTTGTTTTAAACTACTTTTCCGACCGATTTGGACCGGGAAAACGGCCTGGTTAATGAGGGCGTGTCAAAGCCAATACCTAGCGATGCTTTACACTGACTAAACCGCTAGATTCGCCGCTACATTACAAAATGTCACGCCGCTGCTATCGCTGCCATTGAATTGAATGGATAGCCAGTTAGCATGTTTCCGACTTGTTTTAAACTACTTTTCCGACCGATTTGGACCGGGAAAACGGCCTGGTTAATGAGGGGGCGTGTCAAAGCCAATACCTAGCGATGCTTTACACTGACTAAACCGCTAGATTCGCCGCTACATTACAAAATGTCACGCCGCTGCTATCGCTGCCATTGAATTGAATGGATAGCCAGTTAGCATGTTTCCGACTTGTTTTAAACTACTTTTCCGACCGATTTGGACCGGGAAAACGGCCTGGTTAATGAGGGGGCGTGTCAAAGCCAATACCTAGCGATGCTTTACACTGACTAAACCGCTAGATTCGCCGCTACATTACAAAATGTCACGCCGATGCTATCGCTGCCATTGAATTGAATGGATAGCCAGTTAGCATGTTTCCGACTTGTTTTAAACTACTTTTCCGACCGATTTGGACCGGAAAACGGCCTGGTTAATGAGGGCGTGTCAAAGCCAATACCTAGCGATGCTTTACACTGACTAAACCGCTAGATTCGCCGCTACATTAGAAAATGTCACGCCGCTGCTATCGCTGCCATTGAATTGAATGGATAGCCAGTTAGCATGTTTCCGACTTGTTTTAAACTACTTTTCCGACCGATTTGGACCGGAAAACGGCCTGGTTAATGAGGGGTGTCAAAGCCAATACCTAGCGATGCTTTACACTGACTAAACCGCTAGATTCGCCGCTACATTACAAAATGTCACGCGCTGCTATATCGCTGCCATTGAATTGAATGGATAGCCAGTTAGCATGTTTCCGACTTGTTTTAAACTACTTTTCCGACCGATTTGGACCGGGAAAACGGCCTGGTTAATGAGGGGGCGTGTCAAAGCCAATACCTAGCGATGCTTTACACTGACTAAACCGCTAGATTCGCCGCTACATTAGAAAATGTCACGCCGCTGCTATCGCTGCCATTGAATTGAATGGATAGCCAGTTAGCATGTTTCCGACTTGTTTTAAACTACTTTTCCGACCGATTTGGACCGGGAAAACGGCCTGGTTAATGAGGGGTGTCAAAGCCAATACCTAGCGATGCTTTACACTGACTAAACCGCTAGATTCGCCGCTACATTAGAAAATGTCACGCCGATGCTATCGCTGCCATTGAATTGAATGGATAGCCAGTTAGCATGTTTCCGACTTGTTTTAAACTACTTTTCCGACCGATTTGGACCGGGAAAACGGCCTGGTTAATGAGGGGCGTGTCAAAGCCAATACCTAGCGATGCTTTACACTGACTAAACCGCTAGATTCGCCGCTACATTACAAAATGTCACGCCGATGCTATCGCTGCCATTGAATTGAATGGATAGCCAGTTAGCATGTTTCCGACTTGTTTTAAACTACTTTTCCGACCGATTTGGACCGGGAAAACGGCCTGGTTAATGAGGGCGTGTCAAAGCCAATACCTAGCGATGCTTTACACTGACTAAACCGCTAGATTCGCCGCTACATTACAAAATGTCACGCCGCTGCTATCGCTGCCATTGAATTGAATGGATAGCCAGTTAGCATGTTTCCGACTTGTTTTAAACTACTTTTCCGACCGATT
The DNA here is from genome assembly GCA_029706075.1 of Aldrovandia affinis. NCBI lineage: Eukaryota > Metazoa > Chordata > Actinopteri > Notacanthiformes > Halosauridae > Aldrovandia > Aldrovandia affinis. The sequence goes on along the minus strand of JAINUG010001380.1, from coordinate 9 downwards.
TGGACCGGG
>JAINUG010001379.1:0-23855 GCA_029706075.1 Aldrovandia affinis | reverse complement strand
TTTAATATTTGGTCACATATCCTTAACCCTCTGAGGTCCGTGCTAAACTTTTAGATGTTTTTGATTTTGGCATGGTCTGATATTTATCTCAATTTCATCAATTTAACACACACTTACTCCAAAGTGTTTGATATTTTTATTTGAAGGACAATCACAGCTACATTTGTATGCCATCAATAGTTTGGTCAGTATCATATGCAGCTTGTAAATAGATCTACAAACACACAAGTTAAAAATAGTAAATTTTTCTGCTGTCACAAAAGTTGTGAAAGCACACACTAAACTATAGTGACGAATTGTTTTGCCAATGTGCGTTTGTTCATCAAGGTCTTGGTTATGTAAGGGTGTGAAAACAGTTTAGCACATCTGAGATCTAAATAGCTAAAAACCTGTTTTTATCAGAACTGGTCACATTTATTTTAGGCTGTGGGAGGGCTAAATGCTAAATACCTGAATATTCATTATTCATTGTCCACACCTCTAAGAGCTGTCAGATGGGCCATCTCACTGGGCCATCAGTGTTATATTCGGAGTTCCTGTTCTGTTGTTTTTTGGTCTTTGTTTATTTTTCATTCAGTCCTTATTCATTATTCTTTATCCAGTATTGCATTTTCCCTGTTCTGTCACGTTCTGCTCCCTGTCTGTGCTTGTTCAGTTTATTTCGAGATCCACTCCTTGTCTTGTCATGCACTTCGGGAGTTTATACTTTTCGGGGTTTTTCTGCCTTCGCTTATTATCTCGTTTTCTTCCTTCTTACTTTCTAGATTGCACTTTGTATATATTAGGTAGATGTGTATAGTACTAACCAACTAATCTACTAACGTTAGGGATTTAGATTAAGTTACTAACACGCGGAATATGTTTGGCGTCACAAGACGCGCGGAATTCATATATTTTCACGAGTATTTGAAAACAAGCGAAATAAATAACATTTTAGGCTGTTTGAAAAGTATTCTTCCATAGATCTTGTGTGCATATTGCAATTTGTTACATTGCAACACGCGGAATATGTAGTCACAAGACGCGAATTCATATATTGAATATATATACGAGTGTTTGATAACATGGCAAATCAAATATAGTTACTTACTCTTCAGTTATTGTCTTCGCCGCTTTTCATCAATACTCTCAAACACTGCAGCGCAGAAAATCTTTCCATCTTGAATAAAATTGTATGTCTGTATAAAATCTTGCTTCAAATTGTCGGGACAGTTTATGTGTTTACGCCGGCGTTTTCACACATGGCCCCACGCCCCTCCCCACATTAAACAACTCAATCATAGCAATGACAACTCCCGATGGAATCATTGGGGAGTTCATTTGAGACCAAGGTGAACTTAAAAAGATCAGTCAATGCTTGTGCAATAAAATCTGCAGTCTGGGTCCAGGTTATCAGGGCCAGCAGGTTTTCTAGGATCTAAATGTTTTAGGGCTTCATGTACCTCAGTGACAGAAAGGTGTAAAACTAAAGGACTGGTCCGTACAAACAGGAGTGTTGGCGCAAGTCATAGGGAGAGACAGATTCAAACATAGAGCCAGAGGCAATGAAGTGCTCATTAAAAGCGTTGAGCATGGCAGATTTATCAGACACAGTGGCAGAATCCTTGGTGATGCATGGGGGTAAACTCATTACAGTTATCACTGGTGGAAAAGGATTGTATGGCCTTCCACAATTCCCTAGGATTGTTTAGGTTTTCTGTAGTTGTTGATAGATGAAAATCACATTTGGAGGCGGACAGTTTTTGATGATAGAGATGTGCATTTGTTACGTAGTTCCGTCTGAAAGATGTGCATTTGTTACGTAGCCAAAAGTCCGACTCAGCTCCTGTTTTTCTAGCCTTTGCCCAGGCTTCATTTCTTTCATGAAATAAGTTTGAGAGATCGGGAGTAGACCAAGGACTATCTCATCCTTTTATACTTGTGTGTAGGAGCGTGTCTATCAACAATTTTCAAGAAACCATCATAAAATAAATTCCAAATTGTTCCAACATCATCAATAAGAGTGATTTAGTCCCAATCATAATAAAATAAATCATAAAAAAACCTTGTTCAACAAAGTGCTTCATATTTCTCTTCTGAATAAAACGAGGCTTGGCCTTGAGGACTTTGGTATTTCTAATTGCAGCAACCACACAGTGGTCTCTTACATCATGAGCAAAAACAGCTACAGAAGAATATTTATGGGGGACATTTGTCAAGATCAGATCAATTAGGGGCGATTTCTCAGGGTATCTGGAGTTAGGGCGAGTGGGACAATCAATAAGTTGAGTGAAATTCAGCGCCACACATTGAGCTTTAAGATCATCAGACACCGGCGTCAACCAATCCCAGTTTAGATCACCGACCAGGATGATCTCGTTGTACTGAAGTTGTGATGAAATCTGCAACAGCGAGGGTAGGGTGTCGCTAACAGCAGAGGGGGACCTATAGCAACCGACAACAGTAATATGGTGTCCCTTAGACACTTCCAGATTTAAAGGAAAATGTTTACATGAAATTTACATGAAAATAGCGACACCTCCCCCTCTCTTGGGGCAGTCGGTGTGAAAAACGTTGTAACCATCGATATAAATCTCCTTATCCAATACAGAATTACTAAGCCAGGTTTCAGATAAAACAATAATATCAGCGTCAGTCAATTCAGCCCAGATTCGTATCATGTCCATTTTTGAGAGCAAACTACGGACATTAAAATGAATAATGCCCAGAGCAGACCTACACTTAAAATCAGACGGTGTACTACAGTTTGTGACATCAGGGCCAGGGTTTGGTTCCTCATTTCCCCAAATCAACAATAAAACAATAACCAGGTGTGAGGGAAAGCCTCCCTTTTCCTCACCCTCCACGGGAAAGCCCATTGTGCATCATGTATTGGTACAGAATCTTTTACATGCCATTTTGTTGCCTTCTTCTGTTGCCATTTGTAAATGCCAGGCCCACATGAATGCAGATGATCCAGTGTCAGAGGGGAATGCAGTCGCAGATGCAACAGTCAAGCTGGCTGCTACCTCTTCATCCTCCCCCATTCTACAGATGGCTGTGCAGACGCCACCTTTTAACCCATTCTCTCTCAATGATGTCTCACTGCTACAAACAGGAGCTGATGCACGAGTTACAGGTTTGGAAACGTCAGTGCACCCGCCACAACGAGATGTGGGTAGGCCCGACTGGCCTGCCTGCTCTCCCACGTTCTGCTTTTCCTTTCCTTGCGAAATTGACACATGGTAGGGACCATGTATCAAAAGGGGGGATGACAGAACTTGTAAATACATTTTGGTTTGCTCCAGGTTTTCATGTATATACCGATAACCGTTGTAAAAAATGTGTTGTTTGTTTGCCTAACAATTTAGGGAAAGGCATAACAATGCCTCAGTCTGCTCACCCACGGCCGGACGGACCGTTTGAGCATTTGATGATGGATTTTATTGAACTAATTCCATGCCAAGGTTATAAATATTGCTTGGTGATTGTTGACATGTTTTCAAAATGGATCGAATGTTTCCCATGCAGGAGGGCTACGGCCACATCAGTTGCAAAGGCGCTGATGCAGGAAATCATTCCTAGATGGGGGATCCCATCTAAACTCATGAGTGACAATGGAGCTCATTTTGTAAGTAATGTAATCAAGAGCCTGACAGAAAACCTGCAGATTGATCTGAGAACACACTGTGCTTATCACCCAGCCAGTGGTGGTGCAGTTGAGAGAGCCAATCAAACAGTTAAAACAAAACTGACCAAGCTCATGAATGAGACAGGCCTTTCATGGGTACAGTGCCTGCCCCTGGCACTAATGTACATGCGCAGACAAACACATAGAACCACAGGCCTCTCACCACACAAAGTGCTGACAGGAAGACCAATGCGGATGCTTAACACACCTTTCCCACAGAATCGGCTGACTCTGCAAGGAATAGATGACGAGATGGTGAGATACTGCGTCGGGTTAAACAATGTTCTGAGATCTATTTTTTCAAAGGTGAAAGCGGCACTTCCTGAACCAAAGGGAGGATTCCTCCACACGCTGCAGCCAGGAGATTGGGTGGTGGTGAAGGACCTCAGACGAAGGAAGGCCAGGAGATTGGGTGGTGGTGAAGGACCTCAGACGAAGGGAGGCCAGGAGAGTGGGTGGTGGTGAAGGACATTGGCATCAACCCCGGTGGCTGGGACCATACCAGGTGCTACTGACGACCCCCACGGCTGTGAAGGTCGCAGACAGAGATACCTGGATACACGCTTCCCACTGCAGACGAGTCCCTGAGGATGCGGTACCCGCGTCTGCTTAAGCCACAGGACGACCCCATGTTTCCAGGCATAATAATGACTATCATGGCACTAACATTGACCATAGTAGTGTGTAGCATTATGCTCGCTCTCGAGGAAACAGAGGCAAGACAAGGAGAAGGCACGGTCCTACGGCAGGCCGGAAATAACAGCTGCTCGAATGACGTCATCTCAGTCCGATGGCGGGACTTAAATAATGGCCGCCCACGCATCGCAAGAAACATTGTCGTATAATTAATGAAACTGAATTAGACTTAGTGAACACATATATCCCGAGGTCAGGGTGTAGCAGGCAGTCTATGCCCGCACCTTTTCGATGTTTTCTGTTGGGATGTGCTTTTCTTAAAGTAGCTGCTTCACTTATGGCAATGACTATGTGTTTGACCTTACGAGCTGGTGAGACTTTGCGACAGCAGCCGGTTCCCCCTGAGAATCAAGCGGTAGAGATGATGATTCAGTTTGCTGCTGAAATGAATTACAGTGAGTGTTGGATTTGTCAACATATGCCACATGGCACCCACTCCCCTATGATGGTTCCTATTCCTTTTAATCTTGGTGACTGGCGTCTATATAATTGGGGTAACCTTACCAGGGTTTTTGAAAACAACTCTGATTGCTGGGACACCCCACATTCTCGACATGGTGAAGGAAAGGAGCGTGAGGAGATGTTAGGAATGTTTGTATCTGAAGTAAATAAGTAAGAGAGGAAGAATGGGAACAATGAGGTAGTTCTGCATCGGTGACGTATTATCAGACGGAAGGGCAAGGAGGGACGTCGTATAAAATACAGGCCTCTTTTAGACGCACCGATTGCTCCCATTCAGAATCAGAGCACTGCCAGGTCATTGACCCCCATTCAGATGCCTTAAAATGTTCCATTGTAATTGCATATAAACCCTGGGCAGTGACTATGAGTGTACTCCATCTACAATGCCATACCCATAACTGTTCACACCCCACACAGGGACAGAAGGCCCTCACTATGCGGCCTAACCCTAAAGAATCCTGAGTTATTTCTGTTGTTCTTTTACCTAGTGTGAGCTTTTGCTTTAACATATACACTCGAGATAAAACCAAGGGACGGTTTATGGGGAACAGCAGTTGCACCGGGCAAATTGCCAATTCCACCACCCGAGGCCCATTGCCAACGGGGACTTTTGTAGTGTGTGGCCAATGGGCATACACTGCTATACCCAGGAGGTGGTGGGGCCGATGCCACTTAGCACATGTGGTCTCTTTAATTAGATGAGCAACAGGAGCAGAAATACAGGCTTTACATAGAAATAAGAGAGAGCCGTCAATGTGGCAACGTGTAGTCGGAGTGGTGATACCTGGATACGGGGCATATAACACGCAGAAGGAGCTGAAGGCCTTAACAAAGATAGTAGAGAGCCACATGAATCACTCTCTGCTAGCAGTCAAAGCCTTAACTAAAGAATTAGGTGAAATCCGGAAAATGGCTATGCAGAACCGAATGGCCCTTGATTTAATGCTGGCTCAGCAAGGTGGAGTATGCCGGATTGTAGGAAGTGAGTGTTGTACCTATGTTTCCGATGCATCCCGCACCATCCAGGAGCTTAAAGAAGACACCAAGCAGGGCATTAAAGAATTGCATGATGTACACGGGTGGGACCCAATGCAACGGATGAGCGGTTTCACCGGGCCATGGGGAGCACTGATTGTTAAATATGCTATGTATGGATTAGCCATCATTATATTCATATTACTGCTGCTGACTACCGTATGCCAAACCTGTGCAACAAAAGCAACAGCACAGATAATGGTGGCACAGTCATATGAAGAAGAAATCGTGCTGAGAGAAATGAGTGGGACCGACATAGTGTAATCCCACCCTGGCTGATTGTTATTATTTTCTTATTTTTCTTAATGCTGCTATTTGCTATAATGATCTGTGTAACTGGAAGGATTCAAATGCATGCTGGAATGTGTTGACATGAGAAAGAGGGTTAAATGCTCAGTGGTATAACGATTACCGCTTACAAGGTGGGAAACTCTGTCACAAGAAAGAAAGAATGTGCGCTTGTGTGATGTATTGAAATTATGTTTCCCTGAAATATTAATCACCCCATACGATATACACCTTATATTTAATCAATAATCATGTATTGTGTTATAATTGTTTTAGTTGTTACAATAGTAACAAAAGGGAGGAGTGTGAGGGAAAGATTTGATCAGGCCGCTTTCTGTTCATTCGTGTGCTGCTGGAGGAAACGCCCGTGATTTCCTCATTTCGCAAGTAGTTGATATGTACTCATTTGCTACCCCGCCCGTACAAGATGTGTTGATATGTACTACCCCGCCAGAGAGATGTGTGTTACCAGAGAGATGTGTGTGCTACCCCGCCCGTACAGAGATGTGTGTACCCCTGCCCGTACAGAGAGATGTGTGTGCTACCCCGCCCGTACAGAGATGTGTGTACTACCCCAGAGAGATGTGTGTGCTACCCTCGTACAGAGAGATGTGTGCTACTACCCCCCCCGTACAGAGAGATGTGTGTGCTACCCCCCGCCCGTACAGAGAGATGTGTGTGCCCCGCCCGTACAGAGAGATGTGTCTGTGTGCTACCCCGCCCGTACAGAGAGATGTGTGTGTACCCTACAGTACAGAGATGTGTGTGCTACCCCCCCGCCCGTACAGAGAGATGTGTGTGCTTGCCAGAAATAGGATGCTGGTCTACAGATTGTGTGTGCTTTGCCAGATGTGGGAGGATGCTGGTCTACTATTCTGGAGCTGGGAACGGGTGGAAATTTACAAAGGTCACAGGCTTGTGAAATTACCCTTCATAATATTCTGCTGTATAAGCGTAACAAAACTGAAGGAAAAACGTGTATTTGGCCCATCAATAAAGGAGGGATTTCAACCACAACCAATGGGTGAAATCCCAAAGGGTGATGGCCATCTCGAATGTAAGGTATATATATTGTTTATGGTTCCTTTATTTCTTCGGGAACTACTCTATCCTCTTTGTGCAGAAGTGTGTTAGACTGTTTCCCTGTTTGATCAAATAAAAGAAAAGCTTGTGTGAACTAAGATCACTGTCTCTCTTCCTTTGCATAGTAGGAATTTCCACGACACAGGCATCTCTGCTTTGTAACGTTGCATGACAACTCCTTCGATGAGTTCAACACAGTAACGAATTCAGAGAGAGATTTGTGAAACAATGAAACAGTCTTTCAAACCAGAAAGGCTTAGGAGCCGATGTAAGTTCACAGAGTTATTGGAGGCCGGGAACAGTCGGGACGGCGCTTGTATTTTCAGCTCATGGGACGTAGCGCATGAGCTCGATTCGATTCCCCGTCCCGCCAGAGTCGGCTCTGGCCGGGAGTGCCACCAGGGGGTGGCGATTGGCTGTCCGCCAAAGGGAGAGGGGAGGGAAGCCGACAGGACGTGGCCTTGTAGTACCGGGTTACGGTCGACGGCCTGGTGAGTGCCGTCTCGGAGGAGACGTTACTTCGCCTTTGTCACTACCAGTTGCAGGACTACGGCAGTGAACTCACATTACTAGGGGGGATTGACATAAAATAGCAGGTCTAATTGGCTACTAAATTGTGTTTTTTAAACACAGATACTTTACTACACTTTACTAGTTTAAGAACATAGTAAGTGTATATTTACTGGGACGTTTAAAATAAGTTAAAACACGAGTCACAAAACACTTGCCACAGACAGAGACTGACGTGCTGCCATCTTGGATCATTCCATTCTGTACAAGCAGACAGTATTTTAAGGTAGACACTGTCATGCGGTTCTCTGTGGCTCAGTTGGTAGAGCACAGCATTGGCAACGCTTAGGTTGGGTTCAATCCCCACTGGGGCCCACATATACTGAAAAATATATGCATTCACTACTGTAAGTCGCTTTGGATAAAAGCGTCTGCTAAATGACGTATATTATGTGTTATTAGTCTTCCAGAGGAAAGACTGAACAAAGACAGAACAGCAGATCTGTGGTGAAGATTGAACCTGAGTGTTCTGTAAATGATACAGTAGAGGTGTGATACTCAGTGTTACAGTGACAAACTGTTCATGTCAACATTACTGGAGTCAGTCAGTGTAAACCCAGAACACTGCAGGTAAATCAAGCTCCTACCTTTAAGAGGGAGATGTCTTCACTGTCCATGGCCTTCTCTATGGCTGTGATTTTGTCTGAAAGGGTGGAGACGTGTCTTGTGATGGTTTCTATCTTCTCCTTCATCTTCTGACTCTTCTGCTCCTCTTCCTCCCTCAGTGCAGCCAGTCTGGCCTCCTCTTCATCTCTCAAGAACTGGTGGAGCTTCTGAAACTCTGCCTTTACCTGCCTCTCTGTGTGCTGGGCCTGATTCTGCAACTCAAAAGTGCAGTATTAAACATCAATTATGCATTTATGTTTGTGTTATGAAGCTGTGATATTCTCCTAACTGCTCTACTCACCCTGATGTGTTCTGCTGTTTTCTCACACACTTGTTTAACTTTAGTGAATCTCTCCAGATTTTCTTTAATAGGATTCAACACAGTCTTGCGATCCCCCTGGTGGCAGATGTAAGAAACAACACTTGTTGAAACACTGATGACAAGGAAATTCAGGAAATACCTACAGTTCTGTGAAATAAACAATTAATCATGTGAAATAATTATAAAATTGAACATTGACATGTAATTGACAGTGTGAACGCAGTGGTTATGTTAGTGTAATAATTAGTGTTAGTGTAACAGTTTTTTATGGTGTTAAAATAGCTGTAGGTGATGTTGTACACTATATGGCCAAAGGTCAGTGGACACCCCTGTTTCTCAGGGTTTGGGATAGGCCCCTTAGTTCCAGTGAAGGGTATTCTTAATGCTACAGGATACGAAGACATCTTAGCCAATTGGGCGCTTCCAACTTTGTGGCAACAGTTTGGGCAAGGCCCTTTGCTGTTCCAGCATGACTGTGCCCCTGTGCACAAAGCGAGGTCCATAAAGACATGGTTAGATGAGTTTGGTGTGGAGGAACCACAGAGCCCTGACCTCAACCCCATTGAACACCTTTGGGAGTAATTAGAATGCCGATTGCGAGCCAGGCCTTCTCGTCCAACATCAGTGCCTGACCTCACAGATGCTCTTTTGGCTGAATGGGCACAAATTCCCACAGACACACTCCAAAATCCTGTGGAAAGCCTTCCCAGAAGAGTGGCAGCTGTCATAGCCGCAAAGGGGGGTCCAACTCCATATTAATGCCCATGGTTTTAGAATGGGATGTCCAACAAGCTCATATAGGTGTGATGGTCAGGTGTCCACTGACCTTTGGCCATATAGTGTACATGTATAGTTTGTCTCTTTGAAGTACTGTAAATATTTTTTACACTAAAGCACTGTACATTACATTGCATTGTGGGAAAATTATCAAGAACCTGCCAAACTGCAGTACTTCTAACTTTTTTTTGAATAATTTTTATTTTTATTCTGTTACTGTGTCACTCTGTTCTCCTGTGAGACTATCTAAGACCCTCACACCACAGTATCCTGCCAGCAAATTCATTAGCCAATCAGTGACTGATATTCCAATCTGGCCTCCTGGGAAATGTAGTTTAATAATGCTGCTGTGTAAGTGTAAGGGCAGTTGATCTTCCTTGCAGAGAATCATACATTTTTCTGCCTGGGGTACTTAAATCAAATTCTTCTGCATTTAGGACTATTAACAAAGTACATAGTAGGTTTCAAAGTAATATTGTAGACAACAAAAGTAGACAAGAAAATTATAGCAATGTTTAAATAGTAATTAAAGTACAGACGTTTTGACCTTTGTCAGATAAATCATTTATTTAGGCCCTACCTCCTGTCAGTAGCTCTGATATATTTACAAGACCCCAAACTACAACTGTCTGTCAGAACTGTTTTACAAGGAGGCACTCACGTTTTACTCATTAAATTGAACATTGACAATATGAAATAGTTTAACTCTGGTATTTGGAATGGTATACCTTCTGATACAGTGCAGCCTCTTCCACTGGGCAGATCCGGTGGTTTCTGTGTAGTTTTGAAGTCTGACACACGACACAGAGAGGCTCCTGGTCGTCCTCACAATATAAGAGCAGTTTCTCTCCATGAAGACTGCAGCGAGCTTCACTCTTCTCTGCACTTTCACTCTCAGTCTCCTGCTTTAGGTAGGACTCCACGATGTTTTTTAAAGCCAGGTTTATAGGAGGATCCATAGAGGCCTTCCTCCTGCAGAGGGGACACTCCCGAGAGCTCTTCTCTTCCCAGCACTGCTGCAGACAGACCTTACAGAAGCTGTGGCTACACTTCAAGACAACAGGCTCTTTAAAAATATCACAGCACACAGAGCAGCAGAGTTCCTCATCGACGAGAAACGAAGATTTAGTCGCCATGTTAAAGACTCAGTCTTCTTCTTCTTCTTCCTGTTTTAAATGATCTGATTCCGACTCGGTCTGGAACTGTAATTTTCACTTTTACAGACTTTTGGGCAGGGCACACCTGCTGATCAAAATTTAACATCCACCCTTATTACAGGGAGGAGCCCTTTGATGGTCCCACCTGTCAATGATTTAATATGACGGATCTCTTCGAGGCGAGCGCTGCAATAGCCTATAGCCAATAAACACAACTTCAGAAATCCTGGAAGTTATCACTCTTTCTTCAACGAATTTAATTAGACGGTGAGCCGACGCCTTGCCGACTGAGGATGAGAGCAACACACGACAAACATCTGCATCGTTTTGTAAGAAGACTAAACATGATGATAACTTGTTTAAAAGCAGAAAAGAAAGTATTTATTTCTTTAGATGCGTGACAATTTGGTTTACGTAGCCTAAATAAAACACGAGCCTCGCAAATATGCTACGTACAACCATTTTTTAAGTGTTTTCAATTCAAATAAATTCAAACATGGTGCTAAGCACCAAATACAGAAAAACGAGAACGTAAAGAAAAGCAATTACGAACGGATTTCCTAAATGCGTAAAAATAAGACAAATTAAAAATAGTAGCCTTAAAGCATGCACCTCGAACAGATTCATATTAGGGGGACGTTCCAAAACGCTTAACAAGAAATCTGCTTGACGAATAACGTTTGGTACATTATCGGCGCAATTCAAATGCAACTTTAACATTAAATTATTTGATTAAAGAACAAATAATGGGCGGCACGGTGGTGCAGTGGATAGCACTATCGCCTCACAGCAACAAGGTCCCGGGTTCGAATCCAGGCTGGGGGCCTTTCTGTGCGGAGTTTGCATGTTCTCCCCGTGTCCCCGTGGGTTTCCTCCGGGTACTCCGGTTTCTTCCCACAGTCCAGACATGCACGTTAGGCTAATTGGAGAGTCGAAATTGCCCTGTAGGTATGAGTGTGTGAGTGAATGGTGTATGTAGTGCCCTGCGATGGACTGGCGACCTGTCCAGGGTGTATTCCTGCCTCTCGCCCCAATGCATGCTGGGATAGGCTCCAGCCCCCCCGCGACCCTAACTAGGAATAAGCGGCTGAAGATGAGATGAGATGAAGAACAGATGATTACATATTAAAGTTAAAGGAAACGCAGCGACTCGCCTTTGCTAACTTATTACCTTTATTTGAAGAAGGACTCGTGCAGCGCGTTTGTTGCCAGTGTGAACCTGGCTGGACGTGTGATTCACATCCAGCGGTGGAATAAGGTGCCGGTGGTATCAGTGGGGATGCAGCTGCTCCACACTCTCTCTGGTCCGCCTGGAAGCCCGCGATGAGAGCAAATGGTGCGAATTGATGATCATGATTAATATGGTGTTAGCCAGAGGCGCGGGAAGATGTTTTGACTTAGGGGTGCTGAAATACGAAACGACAAAATGTAACGTTATACGGGGATTGAATAGTGTTGTTTTGTATCATTTTGATGGAGAATTCAGTTCCCTGACATGCCATTTGTAATGTATTTAGTGTTTCAAGGGATTAAATACATATTTAAATGGTGACGAGTGTAAAGACACAGCCAGAACATGAAAACAAGCTAACACACTAACAGCACGTTAGTGCTGGCTGCCACAGAGCTGCAGCTCAGCCTTGGAGCCTGGCGAGGTTGTGAAGGCAAAGAGCGATACATAAACAAACATGGAGACACGCATAGAAACAGTCGCTTCATGGCTTCGCTGCCCGCTACAATATTCTTTAAACAGCGCAGTAATTGGGCCGCGGCGCGAGCCTGCTGCTTGGGGTGTCCGCGCCTCTGGGGTTGAGGATGGAGGGAGCGGCGATGAGGACGTGCTGCCGCTGCAATCGGTGCTGGGTTTGTTGTTGCAGGCTTTTGGAAGAATTCGCCAATTCGTTTTCGAGACAGTTTGAATAAAAATGTAAAAACACAACAGGTCAGCCAATGGTTACTTCTTGATAGCTAGCTAGCTAACTCGCTCGCGTTGTTACCTAGGCTACGTTGATAGATTTTTTTTTCGATCAAATGTTTTTTTTCTTACCAACTTGTTTAAACCTCGGTTCAGCACCTCCCGCAGTTTCACGCCAACCATCACACAGACACAGACGCACACTCATTTTTGTTTTTATTGTAAATATGATATAGTAGTTATAGCTACTAGTTAAGAAAACTGTCCATGACAGCGGGTACTGCAGCAGCCCCACTTTCCGCGCGTATGGCGTTCGCGAGCTGACTCATTACCACTCAATGGACATGCATCTGTAGAAAACTAGCGAGCAAGAGAGGAGGGCTGAACGATTTCGGGAAATATCTCATTGCGATTTTTATGACAGATATTGCGATTGCGATTTGATTCGCGATATCATTTAATTATAAATAAGTCAAGCTTCAGTTCAATATTCACTGTGTAATAGATTTAAAACATGTGATGGAGCTTTACCACATGAGAGAAAATACCTGTCAAAATATTAACTGCACTATATTCTAAATGCAATGATGAGAACTTAAAGATATGAAATGCTTCCAACATTTATTTATTTATTTATTTAACTTTTGAATAGGCATAGAACATAGATCAATTATCACAAAAGCTGTTAATATTAAGTTAACATTAAGTTAATATTAAAATAATTACAATAAGAAAAGAATAAACAATCTCTGAAATTGAAAAAGGTAGGTCAATCACTTATGGCTCGGGAGCATCTAAATATTGCGCATTAAACTTGAACATTTATTTGCTGATATCCAGCATTTAACGTTTTAATGTTCACAAAGGCTGCCGCTGTTGAATAAGGCGCAGAATTACTCCAAACAGAACAAAACCCTTAGGCCTACATAATACTTGCTTTGACAATTTACAACAAATCTCTACATCTTCTCAACACTTGTTTAAGCCCTAAACGAGACGGCATACTTTCCCGTGTGGTGAACGGAAAAGTATGCCGGTGAGGTTTAGGTATGGCTCGGTCGTTCTGCTTGACAACAGAGCTATTGTTGTGGCGTAATACTCCACATTTTGTAACTCTGTCTCAACATTCTTCCTGCATGTATTGTACAGTTCTGGTATGGTGACTTGATTCAAGTATGTGCGGGTGGGAATTGCATATCTCTTATACAACGTTTAGAGCAACTGTGTTAAGACACTAATGTCTTCAGCGAGGTAGTGGGTTATCGCGTTTGTTATCTCACGGTGCCTTCGTGGGCCCCTTTCATATGGAGTGATACTTTCGAATGATTGTGAAATAGTGGTTCGTTTCGTGGATTGCGAATGGGCTACGGAATCATTGCTTTCAGTTGACTCTTTGGCCATACACTCGTCATATTGCCGCTTGTGGTGCGTTTTCAAATGCTGTTACAGGTTCGTGGTGTCGCCTCGTGAAAAATCAGAAATACTGGCATACCACCGAAGTGCTGCTTTTCTCGGGTTCAACGTTGTTTATTCTGGTTCAGCGGAGGCACTCGTTTTCTCCGCACCATGAATTTACTCCTCCCGTTTCAACTCCAGACCTTATGTTAGCTCTCTCGTGCACGAAGTAACGCTGAAAAGAAACACACCTGCCCAAGAAACAGCTGAGCACCAATCGTCCAATTACTTTTGGTCCCCTAAAATGGAGGACTATGTATAAAAAGGGCTGCGAATCCTACACGGTTCACACGATATGGATGTACATACTCTCTAATTAAAGGGGACAGTCTGCACTTTCACCTCATAGTCATTGTTTCATTTCAAATCCAATGTGCTGGAGTACAGAGCCACAACAACAACAATGTGTCACTGTCCCAAGTACTTACGGACTGCACTGTATGTGTCTGGGTGCATGCATGTGTGTGTGTGCGTGTGTGTGACTGCTATAAGCACAGCTGTGGGCTATGAAACTGCAGATACAGGTGACACTGCGCAGGTACAGATGAGGTACATTCCAGGACCAGCGAGAGTCTAATTAGTGTTCCACCTGCACCAATAAAAAAACACCCTGAAACACCCCCCCATAAAAGATGGCTGGCCTGAGAAGAAAACAGTCTTCTGGCCACCAAAAATAGTTTTATGGCCACCAAAAGGAAGATTGGGATGGTAGCCTATAACACTTGATTCAATTGTTCCCTCACAGTAGGGGGCACTCACTATTCCGTTGGCCCTGTAAACCCGCAATCTGGCACGTCAGGCCAAATACGGAATATGGGAAATCACTGATGTTATTTTGAAGGTGTGCAGCTGGTCCTGTCATTTAAACTATTATTTTTGGAACAACCAAAAGGTGAAATAATGTATAGGCTGGTGAGAGGTGTATAAAAGTCATATTCTAATCCATCTTGGGGAGTTCATTCACTTAACGAAGGCTCCGGGCGCTCTGCGTTCTAGTTTTGCATGTTTGGGGAATCTGTTATACTGCCTTGTCTTGTATGTTCTCTGGTAGGTATTGTGTAATGTCTGTTTTGTGAGATTTTGCTAAGGTTGAAATAAGTGTGCAAATCATCGTTTCAACCTATGCCTTCTTCCCCTTTAGCACTAGAAAGGGAAGGTGTAACAAGCCGGGAGCGAGGCCGCAAGGACTGTTCCCTCTGCATCAGTCCCTCTGCACTGACAAGTCAGTCCTGCATCGTATCTAGGGTAGCGGGCTTGGAATGTCTCCAGTAGCTGTTCTGTATACAGACAGCAAATGCTCCGAGTCCCGATAACACTACTCTATAGAACGTAGAATGATCTTAGTAGCTGCATATGCCCCAAGGCTTTCCACTACATGACCGGGGCAAGCTGCTCCACGCTTTGAAAGCCCTCTCTGTTTAAAAACAAAACAAAACAGAACACTTCCTCATAACAGCGCAGAATGCTGGGCTTGTTATCGTTCTGCTCGCACGCAGGTGCACGCCCAACCTGAGGAACAGGTGCAGGAACATTTCATCAAACAAATTAACATTTTAAGGAGTGTCACTGCTCAGGGTTCCTGATTAAATTGAAGCAACATCCTCTTCCCGGAGTCGTACAGTAGTGCTTTAGTGATGGTGAACCTGCACTCACTGGTCTGAGAGTGTGAGAGTAGTGCTTTAGTGATGTTGGGAGTGTTACAGTAGTGCTTTAGTGATGTTGGGAGTGTTACAGTAGTGCTTTAGTGATGGTGAACCTGCACTCACTGGTCTGAGTTACAGTGTTAGTGATGAACCTGTCACTGGTCTGAGAGTGTTACAGTAGTGCTTTAGTGATGTTGGGAGTGTTACAGTAGTGCTTTAGTGATGGTGAACCTGCACTCACTGGTCTGGGAGTGTTGTTAGCCAGATCTGTGTCACTGCTGCTCATTAAACTCATGTGGATGCTCCTATGCTCTCTTGTGTTTTAAGTGTGAATAAGAGCATCTGCTAAATGACTGTAATGAGATCAGGGATATTGATATGTGCCATTACTAGTCTCTCTATGCACTGATGTCAGTGCTACTGGGCGATAGTCATTAAGGCAGGTGATTTTGGATTTATTTGGGACCGGGACAAGTCGGTACAACAGACTGTGTCAGAGAGATATTATAAATGTCAGTTAACACCTCACCCGGCTGATGTGCGCAGCATTTGATGACCCGCCCCGGCACTCCGTCTGGGCCGGCAGCTTTGTGAATATTCACTCGCTTGAATGTGCTCCTCACGTCGGCTACAGGGAGTGAAAGTGCGTTGTTGTCAGGGCTACAGGGACGCGCGTGGCTAGCGGGCGGGCGTGAACATGTTGAGTTCGTGCGGGAGAGAGGCTGCGTTGGAAACAGCTGTACTGTTTTTACCTTTATAGTCCGTTATAGTTTGAATGCCTTGCCACATGCTTCGGGCATCGTTGTTGTGATATTCCGATTCCAGTTTGTAACGGTAATTCCTTTTCGCCTCCTTAATGGCTTTTCGGAGATCGTATCCGTTTTTCTTATACGATTCCGGATCGCCAGTTTTGAAAGCGCTGCAGCGCTCCTTCAGCTGGTCACGGATGTCTCTGTTAATCCAAGGTTTCTGATTTGGAAACGAACGGAGGGGTTTTGTGGCGACGCATTCGCCTACACAGAATTAGATGTAATCCGAGACTGTCGATGTGTAGGCTACTCGAGTCTTTGAACACACTCCACTCCGTCGCCTCGAAACAGTCCTGTAGTAATGCGCCCGACTCCTCCGTCCAGCACTGGGCCCGTCTCTCCACCGGCTCTTCCTGTTTCAGCCGTTGTTTGTAAACAGGAAGTAGCAATACAAGTGCATGATCCGAGCGGCCGAAGTGGGGTCGGGGGATGAAGCTTTTCCCCTCTCGTTGGTCAGGAGACGTGCTGGAAGTATTTTGGCAGGACTTTGGTTGGCCTGGCTTGGTTGGAGTCAACGGCAGCGATGGATATGCCTTCTGGATGAGCAGTAGCCTGTTTGTTACTCATCTCGTGCAGTTCATTGAGTGCAGTGGTGGTATTGGCTTGCGGCGGGATGTTGACTTTCGAAAACAGAAGGTATGCCACACTCCCATCAGCATCAGCGGAGCTGTCGTGGAAACTGTCAGCAGCTTTATGTTCCTGGGCATCCACATCACTAAGGACCTGACATGGTCCTATAACACCGGTACAGCGGTCAAAAGAGCACACCAACAACTGTACTTTCTCCGCTGGCTGAACAGCTTTGGGATGAGCGCCCAGGTTCTCACCAACTTCTACACGTGCACAATGCAAAGCATTCTGACCAACTGCAACACAGCCTGGTGGGCAACAGCACCACTCACAGGCCATCACTGGCAGCACGCTCCCCCCCATCCAAGACATCCACAGTAAACGCTGCCTCAGCAAAGCCTGCAGCACCATTAAGGACCGCGGTCACCATGGCCACGCCCTGACTGCTCTTCTACCATCTGGCAGGAGGTACCGCACCATCTCCATACGCACAAACCGACTGAAGGACAGCTCCTTCCCCCAAGCCATACGGCTACTGAACACCAAGGCCTCGCACACACACACTTTGACACACGCACTTTGACACACTCACTTTGACACACGCACTTTGACACGCACACTTTGACACACGCACTTGACACACACACGCACTTTGACACGCACTTTGACACGCACTTTGACACACTTTGACACACGCACTTTGACACACACGCACTTTGACACACGACACACACTTTGACTTTTGACACACGCACTTTGACACGTGCACTTTGACACGCGCACTTTGACACGCACACTTTGACACGCACACTTTGACACACGCACTTTGACTCTCTCCCCTTCCTAAACCACGACTATCCATGTGCCTTTATCTGTTCATGATTTATTATTTATTAACTCGTCTGTCCAGCACTGCCCATCTGTCCATCTGCAATGTTTATACAGTATATGTTCTTATCTTGTGTGCTGTATTTGTATTCTGATTTGTGTTACTGAGGAGTTTTTAAATGCCAGTAAGCATTTCATTGTTGCAATGCATTCCCCTGTATTGTGTACATATGACAAATAGACTTGACTTGGCCTGACACTTAAAGCGTGACCTGTTCATGACTTGAGTCAGATTATTTGAGCCGAGTCTAGTCTTCAAGGATGATTCTACACATTCCTGCTTTCTTGGGAGATCTGATCCCAGCTCACACCTCGGCTGCGTGTGTTTGCATTTGGAGAGACACAAACTTGGTTTGGTATCATTTTCTTCCATTTCATCTCTTTTGTGATTGTTACATGTCAATTTTATGTCTAGGATTTAGTATTTGTTAAGGTAGTTGAACCTACATCTGTAGATTGGACGTTGAATATTTTGTCTTTGTCTAACTGTTGTAACTGAATAAACCAGCTGTAATTCTAATTGAATTGTGAGTTGTATATTTTGATGACCGTTGATCCACCAGATTGCTATGCCTATCAACAAATTTGGTGATTTAATTTATAATTGGTATCCTGTGTAGTAATTATTATATTAAATCAAATAAATATATTTTACATGTAAGATAAGTGAGGGGGTTTTAACATGTAATACCACTTGTGTACAGTATTCAGAGTGC
Source organism: Aldrovandia affinis (assembly GCA_029706075.1). Taxonomy (NCBI): domain Eukaryota; kingdom Metazoa; phylum Chordata; class Actinopteri; order Notacanthiformes; family Halosauridae; genus Aldrovandia; species Aldrovandia affinis. The sequence continues at coordinate 5,193 of JAINUG010001379.1, read as the reverse complement.
TGAACTTTAAACAAGGGCGTTTGACTGTTAAGGCAAATGGATTCAGGGAAGAGACCATTTTTATTCAGACTTCACTGTTCTGACAGACTTTACCGCTGTAAATCATTTCTGAAAAGGGAAAAAAAGGAAATCAGTTTTCTGTTTCGGTGAAGTATCATTTTACCCCCCAGCCCAATCAAGAAAATAAATGATATTGGATGACTCAATCAACTCAACTTTATTTAAGACTAATCAAAATGCACAAAATGCCTCAATTTACAGCAATTTAAAACACATCTGAGTCACTGAAAGCCCTCTCTGTGTGTAGGCAGGCAGGGAAAGCACAAGAAACGTGACGGCCTGTCCGACCGCATCGAAGCACCAGCTGCCTTTGAAAGAAGAACAACTCCGTAAAGGCACAGAAACATTCAACAGTCAGACATCAAGCTTCAGTGTGATTTCAACATAACTCCAGTGTAACCGGGTCTGGTTCATAACTCCAGTATAACCGGGTCTGGTTCATAACTCCAGTGTAACCGGGTCTGGTTCATAACTCCAGTGTAACCGGGTCTGGTTCATAACTCCAGTGTAACCGGGTCTGGTTCATAACTCCAGTGTAACCAGGTCTGGTTCATAACACCTGATAACTCCACTGTAACCGGGTCTGGTTCATAACTCCACTGTAACCGGGCTGGTTCCGGTGTAACTGGTCTGGTTCATAACTGTGTAACCGGGTCTGGTTCATAACTGTGTAACCGTGTGTGTGTGTGTGTGTGTGTGTTTGTGTGTGAGGGGCAGTGAATGCACATGTGTGTATGTGTGTGTGTGTGTGTGTGTGTGCGTGTGTGTGTGTGTCTATGAAACAGTGTGCGTGTGTGTGTGTGAATGTGTGTGTGTGTGTGTGTGTGTGTGTGTGTGTGTGTGTGTGTGTGTGTGTGTGTGTGTGTGTGTGTGTGTGTGTGTGAGAGAGAGAGAGAGTTAATGCGCGTGTTTGTGTGTGTGGCGACTGAGAAGAAATGAAAATTCCCGTTTCCCGAAGATTTCTCGTGCATGCGCATGTCGTGCGCACGTGCCTGAGAGTGATCCCAACCTGCTCGTTGTGGTTTCCTTCTTCTCATTAGAATCACGCGCTGGCTCTACCCAGGCAGAGGGGGAAATTATAAAATTAAAAACACGGCAAAATACACCATGAATATATATTTAATATATGACAAAATAATGGAAACTAATTACGCCGTAAAATCATGACCTCTTGGATATTGTAATTCTGGTTCTCATCTCAATTAGATTCCGGTTCATATCCTTATCTCAGTTTTAAGTGCAGTAATGCTATAAACACTAAAGTAATCCAGTAGGCTATCTACTTCACGTGCAAGCATTCGTTTATCAAAACGGGGTTAAATAATAACCTCCTTTTGGTTTATTGGGACGTATATCACCTCTACCCAATGCTCTTCGTGTGCTTTTCAAATTCGGAGGACTGTTTTTAGTGCAATTTATTTATTATGTTACAGCGACATCAGATGGTGAGAGTTTAAAAAATATTGTCAAAAGCGGTGAGGTGCAGTACTGTCCTTTTCCACCAGGGGTCAAAACATGTACATGTAACCAGACCGTGGATTGGAGGAAAGCGTTTTGGTGAAAGACTGTAAAGTCATTATCATGCCATCACAAAGAGCCACAGAGGCGGTGTGAATGACATCCTTTAATTTAATAATAACTATCATAATACATTTTATTTCTGCAACCAATACACCCATGAGATACAGCAGCAAGACCCCATATATTCCCTCAGTTATACAAGACTGTAGACACACACCCACCCATGGGCGCACAGTGAAAGAGCACATCTTTGAGCAGTAATACATAAAGACCTCCCTCCCTCTCTCTCTCTCTCTCTCTCTCTCCCTCTCTCTCTCTCTCTCTCTCTCTCTCTCTCTCTCTCTCTCTCTCTCTCTCTCTCTCTCTCTCTCTCTCTGAGTGTGTACAGCTCAAGAAGCTAATGCAGCTCATGCAGTTGATAAAAGTTCCTGCAGCTGAAGCAGCCAACGCAGCTGACACAGTGAAAAGCAGCCGATTTAATCTTTATTTACATCTTTAAATTCTGTTATCTTTATCCAGCCAAACAAAGATGATCACAAGCTTCAATGATCTTCTGTCAGTGAACATGAACTTCACAGGAATGTAAATAAAAAATAAATGTATATATGTTTTTTTCAGATGTTTGTCACCTGTGACAGAAGCGTACCTGTTTTGGGATGAAGCACGTGGACATGTTATTTGCGACTGTTCTGTGTATTCATTCTACCAGCCCAAGATCACAGCCTGGTTTAGGTGGCTATTAAGATGTCTGCGTGCAGCATTGATGGAGTTTGGGGTGATTTTCCCCCCTCCCTCATCCGTTCCTCCGTCCGTCTGTCTGTCCTTGCTGCTGTTCCTGTGCTGTGATTTTGGCTTCAGCCTGCTGCTCTGTGAACGTTTAAATGGGAACTTGTGCAACACGAAATCCCATTTTATTCATCTCTCCCCACTGGCATTTAACAGACCAGCAGGCCCAGAGGATGACTCATAATTGATCGTAGCGTCGCCCAGGGAGGAAGGACTTCAGTTGGTGTGACCATATCACCATGTCTCATTACACACCAGCGACTCCCTCTGGTCATTGTTTCTGAGGAGAGACAAGCACTTCTAACCAAGTAACGTCTAAGAAGCTTCTACAAATAAAATGTGAAATAAAGGAAAATAATTAGGTGTCCACTGTGTTAAATGCTCCAAAAGTGTTTATTAGGTAAAAACAATGACTTAGTGTCCTGATAATTCTTTACTCGTAATACGAAAACAATGACCATAGTGTTGTCAGCAGAAAAAACAGGTTTCGGAGACAATCTTCAACATAAAGGATCTTTATTCAAGCAATTGCAGGGAGTTACAGCATGGACACAGAAGCAGTCTAAGCACAGACGTGCTGGAGTGTCAGGCATAGAACTAAAGAAAACAGCAAAGGTGCTATCAACTTCTACATAACAAAGTGGGAGGAGGTGGTGTGACTTGAGGAACTCAGTTAATTCTCCTCTTTATCTCATAGCTGCACATAGTTTGGCCTCTCAGTTACTGGTGTGAGGGCCCGTGCTTATCACATTGTAGCCGGGGGAGCTTGACCTGAGGCGCTCAGACAGCCTTGGGCTGCAGTTCACAACCCGTCTTGTACAACCTAAATCTGGGCGTGCTGCCAGTATTGGTGTCGCATCCCTGTTATTCGTCTGCTAATAAGAAGGACACAGTTACTACTTCTTTTGTACCTGTTCCACTCCAGCACCTCAGCTCAACCCCTCCCAACAGCATTTTGCACAGAGAACAAAGACAGTAAAACGTATTTCTATTTTCCTAATAAACAAAATGTAGCAATTGATTATATTTCATTCTGCAACTGATTACATTTTATTCTGCTTCCACAGTGTACAAAGATTTAAAAATGGTTTCATGTAAACAAAAGAAAAATAGTTTTACATTAATGGGATAAGGCTGAGAATGTCCCCTTTTATCAGAAAGATTATATTGTGAACACTAATCACTCTGTTCCATAACGTGCAGTTCCATCTCTGCAATCCAGTAGGTGGGGGTATTGCACCAAAATTGATTTATAATTTCCAATAAACCCAAAGAAATATAACTAAAACAATATGTACTTAACACGTACTTTACACCTAGTAAACGTTTTAATAACGCGTAGTTAATTCACACGATTCTGACAGATTTTGTCTTTCTTTTTAATTTCCACAATTGATTTCTGGTCCTGTATCGTTTCCTCTTTGTGTGGATAGGCAGTGTGTTCTGAGACCAAACACATGAAGTACAGTAAAGGCCCAGAGATCACAGAGATGTTACTGTGTCTGAAGGGACGTCTCTGCAGGGATTTACAGGGTGAAATGAGTCCTGAGACACCACTGCATCTGCAGTCAAATCTGAAGAGAGCGCAGGAGAGAACGCTACGAGTCAAACTAACGAGTGCTCACGATACACACATTACAGGCATGTACGCTGGACAGGACTGTGTTCTATCAGAGCTCTGAAAAGCATTCTGCTTCACCACAAGCACACACCTGCTTTACCTACATTATATGAAATCAAGTTTTGTCTAATGATTCCTTAATCAAACAAAATTAATCAAAAGACAGCAAGAAAAAATAGATTTCAGTTTCATAACTGAACTCTGCAGTGTTGGGGATCAAAGCAATTTCAAATCAGTAAATGAACAAAAATTCCATTAATTGAAAACCGCTCATGGAACATTATGGCAATTTTCCCAATTACTTTCCTGAATTGACAGAATTGAAATGGAATTCTCCGCAACCCGGGAACCCTGTCCCTGTAACCAGTGAAAGGATGAAATAACCTGGCTGAGAAGATACTGCCCTGATATGTGCATTCTCTATAATGTACGTACAGTTAATTAACTTAACAAGTATGTCTAATGTAAAGGGAATGGAAGAATAAGTATTGAACAGGTTTCTGTAATACAGAGTCAGTACAACGTTGCTGTTAATGTTTTACAGACATGGTCACTGGGCAGATATGCAGGCCTGCAGGGTTACTGCCGTCAGTGTTTACACAAGGAGAGAAATATGGGAAGAGTCTCTCAGTGAAAGTGTGTTTAAAAGTGTAGATGAGTGACATGTCACTGGGGTTGTAGAAGGACACCTCCCCCCTGTCATAGTCCAGCTGCACTCTGATCCTCTGGGGTTTCCTCTTCAGTGTGAGGGCAGCAGGGTTACAGTCTTCTGCTATGTACTCATCACCATTCCTCAGCTTTACAACCCAGAATCCTCTCTTTGGGCTCGTATGTAATCCCCCCCTTCCTGTTGATGGACTCTTTCACCACTCCTACATCCCATTCAGGTTTATTCCCCACCTCCACCTCCCAGCTGTGTTTTCCTGAGGTAAACCCCTCAGAGCCCAGCACACACGGACAGGAGTCAAACCTCTCTGGGTTGTCAGGAAGCTGGTGCCTTGTATCAGTGAATCTCACACTGGTCAGATCATCAGACAGAGAGAGAGAGGCACGCGCAGTGTTGGGATCCAGAGTCACAGGAGCTGAAAAATCCAAGAAGGAACATCTTTAAAATGGTGTCAAAATGAGTGTTACATCTGTGTAAAAGTCTCTTACGCTCCTGTATCTCAGGATGTTTTTAGTGCTCCTGTATCTCAGAATGTTTT
>JAINUG010001378.1:0-23883 GCA_029706075.1 Aldrovandia affinis | reverse complement strand
AGCAAACGCCACCGTTTCACAACACATCTCCGCACACCCAAATCCACACGGGTTAACGTAGGGGTAACCCCTACAGTATAGTTCTACAGATTGTTTGTCTTTAGAAACTTGTAACCAACACAAAAATGGTGTGTGGTTAAACAACGTCGTATTTTACAATTGCTGGCTGGTTCAGGTATTGTTTCAAGACATTCTTTCTGTAATCTTTTCTCTTTCTTGGAGCCAGAGATAAACCTTCCAACGTTAAGCATCCGCGTCTTGTTGGTGTTAGAGTCTGGAAAGGGACCCGCCGAGACATTGTAACCGTGGTTTTGTTTTGCACATAGAAAACAACAACTCTCTAACCCTTTATTAGCTGACTAAGGCCTCACGTCATAAAGCCCTCCCCAACACAGCTTGGAACATGAAACCCAGCCACGCTGAGACATCAACCCTTGGAACACCTGGCGGATCCATCACGTCACACACACACACGCTGACGCTGCGTCTGTAAGCTCTCCACCCCCCAACCTCCCCCCTCCCTCTTTCTTGGTTCACACGTTCAGGGTGGTCCTCGGACATCTCCAAAAGTACACCTGGAGGCCATCAATCATACAAAGGTCACAAAGGTTGTAATAAAGCGCACCCTAATAACTACTCTCAATGCAGCGTAACGTTCGTTAACCCCCTGAGGTCCGTGCTAAGCTTAGAGGTTTGTGATTTTGACGTGGTCTGATATTTATCTCAATTTCATCAACTTAACACACACTTACTCCAAAGTGTTTGATATTTTTATTTGAAGGACAATCACAGCTACATTTATATGCCATCAATAGTTTGGTCAGTATCATATGCAGCTTGTAAATAGATCTACAAACACACAAGTTATAAAGAGTAAATTTTTCTGCTGTCACAAAAGTTGTGAAAGCACACACTAAACTATAGTGACAAATTGTTTTGCCAATATGCGTTTGTTCATCAAGGTCTTGGTTATGTAAGGGTGTGAAAATAGTTTAGCACATCTCAGATCTAAATCTAAAGACACAGGGTTCCATAAATCTAAAACCTGTTTTTATCAGAACTGGTCACATTTATTTCAGACTGTGGGAGGGCTATATGCTAATTTCATGAATATTCATGATCCACACCTGAGGCTTGTCCACACCTGTAAGATCTGTCAGATGGGCCATCTCTCTCTCAAAGGCCATCAGACAAAGAGAAAAGCCATCAGAGTAAGCAATAGTCAGTGAGCCATGCAGAAGACAGAAAAAAAAAAAAATTAAAACATGGTGAGACAATCTGTTCTTTCACGGTCTTTGGTGCCACTTCTCAAAACAGTTTCTGGTCAACTGTAGACACAAGGGAACGTCACAAAAACTGTTGTTTCCCCGACATCTTGCAGAGTACGCATTTCTTGCGACCAACAGAAACCAATTTGCCAACATCCAGTCTGTTTGGCAGTGGGCACAGGCACATGATCAAAAGTAGCCCATTTTCTGGGTTTAAGATATTTATCATTAAACCTCTGTAGGAAAACGAAAGCAAAATCTGTGTCTGTGAAGACACGGAAAGACATAAACAAAACAAAACAAAATAACCAACGATCAGGAACAAACAAAGCAAAGTAAAACGGTAAATCCAAAACGAATCTAAACAACAACAAGCACACGAACAAACAAGTTCTCGAGAGGCAAGAAACATTAATCACAATAGGTACTATCATGCTAAGCTAGATAATGTCCAAGTGCCGAAACAGAGAATGCCAGCTGGTTAAATATCCTCCTGTTAATTATTCGCAGTAGTTCGCAATGATTCTGATTGTTTCCGTATAGCGTCACAAGACGCGGAATTCATATATTTTCACGAGTATTTGAAAACATGGGAAATAAAATAAATATCAGCATACACCATCTGTTGCTGGCAGATCGCAACTGTAAACACAGACACGATGCGATATAATGTCGGGACATTTTTTACACTGCAATTTCACACATGGCCCCACGCCCCTCCCCGAGACTAGCACCTAGTTACCATGTCAATAGAAGGGGGACGGTACTTCCAGGTAAAAAGAGAGGAAAAGGCAAGGTTTACTTTTTGGTCTAATTAACCTAATTTAAAAAATCTCATATTATTTGCCAGTGCTCAAATCTGAAAGTCACGATTCTAAGGTTTCTGTCAATGTTTTTGCCGCGTGTGTATGATAAAATCTCGCGACGTTAGAAATAGTAATATACTTTTATTGCTGCTGGGAGCGTCGGCGCTTCCGTCGACCTCAGGGGGTTAAAGAGAGAAGGTATTTCGTTTTTACTTCTAACTCAGGGTTAGTTTTCCACTCTGTGGTCTCTCAGTTAAAGAGAGAAGGTATTTAGCATTATTTCAAACAAAGGGTTAGTTTACCACTCTGTGGTTCTCTCAGTTAAAGAGAGAGGGTATTATTTAGTTATCTTTACTCTTTGTTTGTCGGGGCTATTGTTCCCCAGAGCTAAACTATAGCTATTTGTTTTCAACGCACCTCGTTGAGGAGCGTCCGCCCTACTAGGGTTGTTTCTGTTGGGTTTATTCCCGTGGAGTTTGTCCCGGGGTTTTCTTTTGTTTCCCCGCTCATTAGTCTGTTCTCAGATTTAGTGGCTGGTCACTTGCGTCCAGTTTTTAGATACCCGTGAAATCTGCGTGTGGCTCTTCCACCTTCGACGCACACTACAACTACAGCTTTATCATGATAACTTTTAGGTACATTTTATAATCTATTGACAATCTGGGAATATATAGTTTTAATATAATTTTAGAACATACAATTATGCTAATCCAATATGATGTTTTTCAAAGCAAGTTTAAAACATTTATTATCCTCTTTCATTATAACTGGCCACCAGCGTGCCCATAAACATAACAACAACAAATCAAGATCTGCTAAATTGAAATGTAGGCTAGCCACTGTTGCTGAGTAGTAGCAAAAATAGATAGGCCTGAAGCTTTGTAACATTTACAAATAAATCTTCAGCTAGTTGGCCATATCTGACTATATTTCTTAGTCCCAACACTGATCCCCGAAACATGGGCACAGAGGAGGAGGTTTGGCAACAGTCCCCCAAGAAGAATGAAATTACCATCTCTTTATTATTGATAATATAAATATTCAAGCTTGGCCATAGTGTATCCAAAGGCTTTTAAAAAATATTTTATACATTGTAAAATATATGAATATATGAAGACTTACATTCTAAAGGAAACAGGCCAAAAGGTTTTGGATTAAGTTATCAAAGAGAGAATGCACAGTCTTGTTTTCCTGGTGTTATATCACTCACTGATCATGTGACCCCCAGTCAAGCTATTGCAGCGCCCTCAGAAGAGCAGGAAGCAGGAGCAGCTCAAACCCCTCCCCAAACCCTAACCTTCAATTTGAAGCTACATGAATAGTTTAGCTTGTCAACAATGGTGGATGTCGAGGCAGCTTTGGAGAGTGTGTGGATGATTATCAGAGGAGCCAGATATTTCTCCTGAGAGAAGCCAGTATAGGTGCTGGAGGATGTGTAATCTGTGTATCTTGCACCACAGGGAGAAGAAGATGGAAGGTCTGTGCAACATTCGTAGGCTGGTGCACTGGCACTCCCACGTGCTCAAGCCAAGGTCAATGAAGTGTGCATGGTCATCATACAGGAGGTGTGGCCCTTCTGTCTGCAACTGCTCATGTTTATTTTTTATACATATCGCATTTCTTTGGATACAAAGTAAATCATATGCATCTGTAAATCACTGTAGATAAGTGCAGAGTTGTGCAGATTGTGTGTATGGATGTGTGTGTGTTTCTGCGCATTCATCACCAGGTACAGAATCTGCATGCTATCATGTGCTGTGTTGCCGTGGTGACGTTGGGAGACCTGTAATCTGCAATCAGACACATGAGGAATAAGTGAAAATAAAAACACGGACCGGACAACTAGGAAAACATGGAACAAACTACAAACGCTTAATTACGGGGAACACGAGACGTGACAGTACCCCCAGGGATGCCACCTGGCGGATCACCAACCTGTACTGGATGCCGACATAGGAATTCCTGGATTAGGGAGGGGTCGACGATATGTCTCTCAGGTACCCAACTGCGTTCCTCGGGATCGTACCCCTCCCAATCCACCAGAAATTGGCGACCACGGCCCCTGCGTCGGTGTAGACTGGGCCCCCTTCAAAGAGCCGGGGGGGAGGCGGGGTGCGGACAGGAGGGCTAAAACGAGACACAACATAGGGTTTGAGACGAGACACGTGAAACACAGGATGGATGCGGCGCAGGGGCAGGGCGGCGGCGGCGGTCGGCCTGGCTTTTCTTTACTTTACTTACTTTTTTTTGAGTAAAAACAAAACAGGCAAAAAATAGAGACTATCTGGCTTGACGAGGGTTAAGGCGTTGAGCTGAGTGGAGGTATTCCAGGTTACGATGATCCGTCCAGACCAGGAATGGCACAGTGGCTCCCTCTAACCAGTGTATCCACTCCTCAAACGCTAATTTGATGGCTAGTAGTTCTTGATCACCAATACTATAATGTCTCTCAGTAGTGGAAAGGCGGTGTGAGAAGACAGCGCACGGGTGTACCTTGTTATCACTGGTTCTTTGCGAAAGGATCGCCCCTGTTCCTGAATCAGAGGCATCCACCTCCACAATGAACTGACATTACATTACATTACAGGCATTTGGCAGACGCTCTTATCCAGAGCGACGTACAACAAAGTGACGTGTGGGATCCGGGAGTGCGAGGACAGGGGCTGACATAAACCGGGACTTGAGTTTCTCGAAGGCCGCCTGGGCATCATGACTTGGCGTACATGCTGTACGTGTTCCTCGATAGTTAAGGATGTCATCAAGGTAAACATAAGCAAATCGGGACAACATTTCCCGGAGTACGTCGTTCACCAATCCCTGGAAGACGGCAGGGGCGTTGGTGAGACCGAATGGCATGGCCAGGTATTCATAATGACCTGTGTGGGTGTTGAATCTTCCACTTGTCCCCCTCCCGAATCTGGACCAGGTGGTAGGCATTGCGGAGATATAATTTAGTGAAGAATTGTCCTTCCTGAAGATTGTCGAATGCCGACGATATTAATGGGAGTGGGTAGCGGTTCTTAATTGTGATAGCATTGAGTCCCCTGTAATCAATACAGGGACACAGGGTTCCATTTTTCTTTTTAACAAAAACAAATCCTGTGCCAGCAGGGGACGATGAAGGGCGGATGATTCCTGATGTTAATGACGTGGAGATGTACTCCTCCATAGTTTTTCGACCTCGGATAGATGGGCCCGATTCACCTGCATGGGCTCCGCAGTCGCAGTGGGTTGAGCAGGGAAGTCAGGTCGTGTCGTCGGCCGGAAACGAGGGGAAGCAGGAGATTCGTGACGCCTTTTTCCTCTTTCCTGCAGACGAGTGTCAATGCGGATAGCCAGGTCCACGAACCCTCTCGGAGAGACCGTGCATGAAGGCATCGTAGGTGACCACAGCATTCCATCCTGCTGAGGTCACCAGGGTCCGGAACTCGATGGAGTAGTCCGAGACGGATTGTTCTCCCTGGCGAAGCTGAAGCAGTTGATGTGCAGCCGCCCGTCCGACCGAGGACCGGTCGAAAACCCTTCTCATCTCCTCCGCAAAGGATGAGAAGGTCATGAGAGCAGGATGTCCGGACTCCCAGAGAGAGGTTCCCCACAGTCGAGCCTTTCCCCCAAGGAGCGTGATTACATATGCTACCCTCGCTCGCTCCGTAGGAAACAAGGAGGGTTGGAGTTCAAACACTAGAGAGCATTGACTTAAGAAAGCGCGACATGAGTTGGGGTCGCCCAGGGGGGTAGCGCCCAGGTTCGGACCCCCTCTGATAACCGGCTTGCGTCTGTAATTGGATCGCTACGTTCTGTGCAGAATGGGCCGTTTCTGCCGACTCCTGGGTGACTTTGACCATGGATGAAAGCTGGTCCGCCAGAACTTGGACAGTCTGCTGCAACGTCCGCAACTCCACCTCGTGATGTCCTAGACGAATCCTGTGGTAACGGGCAACGTCGGTGGGATCGGGTCGGTCCGCTGGTTCCATCTTGGCCAGATTGTTCTTTCACGAATGGTACCGGAAAACCAGGCGCGGACCCAGAAATGCAATAATGTCTTTTATTGCGTAAACAACAGGCAATGGTCACACAGGAGCAATCAGGGCAATACAGGGATCCAAAGAGTGGTCGGGGACAGGCAAAGTCTGTTCCAGGCTTCAGTTGTGTCAGAGGCAGGCAAGGCGTAGTCAATGGGCAGGCGGAGGTCGATAACGGGAAATCAGTCCAGGGAACACAGAGAGGAGCGGGACTGGAACCACAAGGAGCACGAACAGGTGGGTCGGGAACGAGACTGGGATACAGACGAATACGGGAGCACGAACAAAAACACGATGAAACAAAACACGGGTAAACAAAGAAAACGCTGGAAAGTTGTGTAGGCATAAGCTGGCAACGAACATGGGAAAACACACAGTTTATATACATTTAGACATAACAAGAAACAATCAGGAATTAACACGAATGCAGCTGACTGCAATCAGACACATGAGGAATAAGTGAAAATAAAAACACGGACCGGACAACTAGGAAAACATGGAAAAAACTACAAACGCTTAATTACGGGGAACACGAACACGAGACATGACATCATATACCAATCCTATTTTTAAGGGCCTGTGGCAATAAGATAGTGAACATTTCAAATCCAGCAAAGAGGTAAACAAGCAATCACCAGTATCTGTGGTCTGAGGTACTGCTGTTCAGGCAGTAATAGAGGAGCCAGATAATTCTCCTGAGAGAAGCCAGTACAGATGCTGGAGTATCTTGCACCACAGGGAGAAGAAACAGAAGCAGAAGCAGAATACATTCACAAATATTTCACCCACTGGATGCTTCTGAGCTCTACAGAGAGCAGGAAGGGCCATGCAGTTCAACATAGCATGCAGCGATACAGCTTGTCAGACAATGTCAGGCACACCGAAACACACCCAGATACATTCACACACACCCAGACATAACTAAACACACTCAAACACAGTCAGATGCACCCAAACACACCCAGATACACCCAAACACACTCAGCTACACCCAGACACATTGACACACACCCAGTTTGGGCGTATTCGGGTGATGCTGACACTTGCTCAGGTCACTTGATGACGGCCACTTTTCCTGATCATTACTCACAGGTATCTCGTGATAATACTGTACATGTACCTGAAAAATGTTGAATTTAATCAATGTGTTTGTGTATCTGTGTTTCTCCGTTAAAGCCCCAACACACCGTTTTACACACATGAACTGGAGTGGCCAGCAGTATGCAAAGGAGCTACGTGAATAGCCCTAAGCTCTCTAACCTCCAGAAACTGGTGGTTTTTATCTCAAAGTATTTACAAATTCTCAAAATGGCACTGTTAGAATACTCCTGTCTGCCATCAGCACCTGTGTGTAGATCAGTTGTCTCAAACTCAGTGCCACAAAGGGCTGTGTGTATGCAGGTTTTCATTCCAACCAATTACTGCTGCCTTAATTGGCTCAACTACTCATTTAGCCATATGCATGCACCTCTGCGCATTATTGAAGTTAAAGCACAGAATATACTCAACAATTATTATTTAGATAACAAAAATATTCAATTTCACTTTATATACATTATGTGCAAGCCAACATGATAGTTTAGCAAATAATGGCACTAATTATCTAATCAAAAGCAGAGGCTGCAGTAAAAACCAGTATACACATGGCCCTCCGTGGCACTGAGTTTGAGACCACTGGTGTAGATGGAGCATGGATGTTTTTGTGACTGATACTTGTTTAGTTATTTTTTGGTAGTGTATTTGTAAAGTGTATTGTGTAGTATTTTATTGTTATTGCTATATGTGACGCCCCTTAGTGGGCTACTGACATATAGCACCCTACTGACCCCTACAACCCCTGGACTATACAAGGGCTCTGAATACACCAAGCAAACACTACAATTCAATAACCAAGGCCAGAGATAAGAAAAATAGTCTTAATTCTTTAATGAATATATAGATATATCTTTTGTGTATCAAAATAGTTGGAGAACATGCATTTCATAATACATTAAAATAAGGCCAAGGTGCCAACTGTATAGACAGGCAGGAGCGCAATGCTAAAGCGTCCATCCATAGGGGGCGTGCCAAATGAGGGAGAGTAAAAAATATAAAAGGGAAAAAGAGAAGAAAAAACCTGCAGTGTCACGATTGGTACCAGAAAACCAGGCGCGGACCCAGAAATGCAATAACGTTTTTTTATTCTGTAAACAGGCGATGGTCAGACAGGAGTAATCAGAGCAATGCAGGGATCCAAAGAATGGTCGGGGACAGGCAGAGTTCGTTCCGGGCTTCAGTAGTATCAGGGGCAGGCAAGGCGTAGTCAGTGGGCAGGCGAAGGTCGATAACGTGAAAGCAGTCCAGGGAACACAGGGAGGAGCGGGAACGAGACTGAGATAAAGACGAACACTGGAGCACGAGCACGAGCACGAGCACGAGCACGAGCACGAGCACGAGCACGAGCACGATGAAACAAAACACGGGGAAACAGAGAAACCGCTGGAGAGTTGTGTAGGCCTACGCAAAGCACAAGACAATCTGGCAACAAACATGGGAAAACACACAGCTTAAATATATTTAGACATAACAAGAAACAATCAGGAATAAACATGAATGCAGCTAACTGCAATCAGACACATGAGGAGTTAAGTGAAAACGATAATACAATAACGAGACAATCAGGAAATGAACATGGGAAACAAACAGCTAACTACATCAGACATAACGAGAAACAGGTGAAACAGATAATACACTGACGAGACTGGAACAGGTAAGCGAAAGTAAAAACACGGACCAGACAGCTAGGAAAACATGGAACAAACTACAAACGCTTAATTATGGGAAACACGAACACGAGACGTGACATGCAGTGTCACTCTTCTTTAAACAAAATGTTCTTCATTAAAATACTATTTCCAAATATGACAAAAAAAGCCCACAACAACATATTTACATTTTGCAGCATCATCATCCCCCCTTCAAAAGCCGAGCACGGATTTCCCCATAACATTAGCTACAGTTGTCTTACCTCTACCTAGGCATTTATCAGGGGCAGTGAGCGCAGGAGATACCATGCAGTGACTTCACACTAGGCCAGGGGTGTCAAACTCATTCCATCGTGGGCCGAGTGTATGCAGGTTTTGTTGCAACCAGTGCACAACACCAGGTGATTTCAATTAGGTCCCCTCCTTGGTTGAAGAAGGAAGCTAATTAGTGAAATCACCTGGTGTAGTGCACTGGTTGCAACAAAAACCTGCATACACTCGGCCCACGATGGAATGAGTTTGACACCCCTGCACTAGGCTATATAATCGTTCCTATGTATTATTCAGCGTTGGTCCTCAAATGAATTGCAATTGACCAGGATCACATTTAATACCTCATATTTCTTACATCTGTAGCCTACATTTTTTCAATAGTATAAAAATGAAAACATTAGCTATATTTGTCTTTGTGTTTACATCTGTGCTTTTATGTAGCTTGTTGCTGCAAAAATATGTCCAGCACGAGCTACGAGTAGTAGTGACGATATATGTTATTCCGATTGCTATTCCGATATGAGCATTTGCAATATCATACCACCAAAGTTTGGGATAGAAATCCATAGGAACGCTCGACGCTGGGCATGTTTTGTCTTACATTTGGTTCCCACACACTTGCAGACTAGCTTTGACTCCCAGAACTAATTTACCAAAATCACATCCCAGACTCAGTCCTAGCGCAAGCAAGCACCAATCTCAGATGCGTTTGAAAATGCCTTACGAAAAAAACTCTGAAAGGCACAATGGTGAAAGAAACAGTAGGACAGCTGTGCTCATTCAGTAGCCTAATGTTATTATGAAGTTCGACAGAAACAGTTGAAAAGTTTTTTTCAACTTGTCAGTAGGCTAAACTAATATTGGGGAAAATTACTGTTTGGGTTCTGTTACGGTCAAGACCGCAACTTTGTTATTTTTTATGTTTCCCTCGCGTTTTCCCTTCCCTTTTCCTTGTGTCCCTGTCAGTTTCGTGTTTGTGTGTGTGATGTGGGCGCGGCTCCCTCCTCCTCGCCATTCTCCGGCTCCTCCTGATTTCCTGGATCCACTACACCTGCGCTGTCTACTCACCTGCCATCAATTATCATCAGCCCTGCAGTGTATATCTACCCTGGTTTCTCATTCATTAATTGTCAGATCGTTGTCTCTACTTCAGTGGTAGCTACTAGGCTCTTGACCTCTTCCAAATCGTGATTTCACCTCCGTCTTTATTTCTTCGTGAGTTTTATGTATCTCGTTTATTTCCTCGTGTTTAGGTTTACTTCTCGCCTGCCTGTTTTGTTCGTCTACTCTTTTGTCATCCTGCCTGCCTGCCCACGGACCAGCTAGCTTGTTTCTCCACTACCCGCCTTCCTGCCTATTCCACCTGCCTCCTTCATCTACCATCATCGCCTACCCTCTCTGCTTGCCTGCCCACGGACCAGCCAACCCGCTTCTCTGCTTGTCCGCTGTCCTGCCTGCCTGCCCGCTTGGTCTGCCCTCATCATCGCTTCCCCTACCCCAGTCTCTGTAAATAATAAATATCCTGTTTCACCTTATCCTGTGTCAGTGTCTGCGTTTGGGTCCAATCTGTCTGCGACCTGGTCCAGTCGTAACAGGTTCACCTAATATAATGCCTATTCTATGATGTCTGGAACACATATAATATCAATGATCAATTTTCCACCAATGTGTTTTGTTTAATTGCGTAGTAGCTACCATATCATATCGCCAGTTCTGTCCAGTTCAGATCCTTTTGTTTCAAAGGCCTGGGTTTAGCTCGACCATCGGAATGCATTGAAGCGTTTCCTATATCTTTCTAAAAATCTATTTATGTGAGGAATGAAAATGTTGTACTATGAAAATGTATATTCTAATTGCGTGAATGAAAATGACAGTACTATACTTTGTCCTGATTATTTCCGTTTTCGTAACACAAACCTAACTCGTAGAATCGCGCAAACCTGACAATAATGCCAAACTCTATAATACGCTTCAAATAATAGCCGACCAATAATCGAAGTGAAGTTAAAAAAAACATGTCTGAGATTTAGTGTGACTATTCTGTGATGATTGTGCTTGACCAATCAATGGTCTGCAGTATTGCTAGCTTTGGTCCCTGTTTGGCTCAGTAGTGCCTAAACAGAACAGTAGCTAAATTCAGTACGGGTACTTAGGTTTGGTACGGTTTGCTTGGCAGTGGAAAAAGCGACAAAACGTGGGAGCACGGATTGGTAACTGTGCCGTGCTGTACCGTACCGTACCGTACCGTCCGGTGGAAAAATGCTATTAGTTAGCGTTACCTGAGTCTGGGGGGATGGGCAAGTTATCTTAACTACTGACACTGACAGTCACTAAATTAATGAACGTGGCACATTTAATATCACTAATACGCTATCACATTTAATATCATGTCAAAAAGAACAAAGCCCTCTGGTGCCCAGGGAAGAAAGAGAAGAAGAGAAGAGGAAGAAAAATGGGAAAAAGACAGAGGTGATGAAATAAACAGTTTATTGCATAGTAGTTACCGTTGGAGCAGGGCTGAGCTGTCCTCCCTATTGTTAGCTAGCTTACTTTGTACGATAGTAACGTTGGTGGAGGACGTCGGTCTCGGCCGTGGGGAGTGGCATGGTTGCCTGTCTTGTTTATGTGGTAGAGGCCTTTGGAGCAGTGAGACTTTCCAGGGGCAGGTTTGGCACTCTCACAGGGTGTGAGAGTGAACTGTCGCCTGGAAGGGAGCTCCAAAGGCCATAATTGGTTTAATTATGATTTAATTATTTCATTGGTGTCAATCAGTCAATTGATATGGAAGTCAATTGGCTGATTAGGTGTCTGTGTGAGAATGTGAGTTGAATGATTGTGATTGGGTAATTGCCTCACGAGTCCCACCTGAGCCAGGCAGAAACTAAGCCTATTTAAGAGCAGGTGGGGCAAGTGGGGAATGAGTCAGTCTTGTCTTGATGTGTGTGTGAGTGCGCGTGCACGTATGTTGTGGAATGTTGGATGTTTAATGTTTGTGGAGTTTTGTCTGCGTTTGTCGAAAGTGACTGAGTAGAGTGCTTTCTGTGTGAGTGGGGAAGAGGGAGAGGGGGTGCACTAAGAGTGTTCGCCTCTCTCCCTTGGTGTGATTATTGAGGAGCGAGAGGGTGCCCTGGAAGAGGGTCCGCCTCTCGCCCTCGGTTTTAGTAAAAGAGAGCTCGCACTCGACAGTAGAGAGTGTTTCTGAGCAACAGCCCAAGAACTCACTGAAAGAGTGGAGTGTCTTGGGGCTGGTTGACAGAACTCTCACTGTGGAGAGTGGCGAGTGTCTCTGGATGAATGGGTAAGAGAACTCGAACTGAAAAGTTCGAGTGTCTCAGTATGAATGGGTGGGAAGCACTTGAAAGGTCACTGGATATGTGTGTGCCTGGGGAGGTTCCAAGGGAACTCCGGAGGAGGAGGCGCGGTGTCCCGTAAGTTATAATTATTTTAGCTTGTTATTTTAGTTTGTTGTTTTTACCCGAAGCTTCGCGGCGAGTAGGGTGAAGATTTTGTGTCTGTGTCTGTGTTGGTCTTTGTTATATGTTAACCTGCTACTCCCACTAAATAAATAAATAAAATCCGATCTGTAGACCGACAAACTCCACTCCATGTCTCCTGGCTGCTCTGTTCCCATTCAGGGTTTGTCACGTGGCTAATTTAATAAATAGCTAGAGTTAACGTCAGTTACTTCCTACTTAAATGTACGTAGAGAGAGTGGGAAAGACTAGTCAGGTGTTTGGGGAATAACCTACATTTTTTTGAGAAATAAACTTTTCTTTTAAATGTGCTGAAAATAAATATTTTCAATTTGGTTTGTATTTTGTGCAATACCCTTATTTATATTATATTTATAATTCTTGTTATGTTTAGTGCATTTAGCACTGCTTTCTTTAATATTGTTGAAATTCTGTTTTTTGTTTTGTTTCTAAAATAAAAATGAAGTCTCAAAGGCATAAAGATATTCAGTGGTTTCTGTGCGAGTGTATGAATGAACACAATGATTGGTGGTGGAATTGGCTGCGATGCAAGGGGCATCAGCTAAAATCTTGCCTAGGGCACCAAATTGGTCAGGGTGGTTGGAGAAAATATCTGTAGACAATCTGGTCCTCGAGGGCTGGAATTGAATAGCCCTGCCCTATGCTATAAAATGTTGTATTGGCTTAGCAATTTCCACTGGCAATCCAAGGGTTTGAAGCAGACTGATTTGATTGGACAATCCAGGGCTGAGTGAGCAGCTGGTTGAGACTTTAGTTATTTTTTATTTTATTTGTTTGTTTCAGATTTCTTTCATGTTTTTCTCCCAATTTAGTGGCTATTTATACCTTCTATTTATCTCAATTTCCCCCCCCACGCAAATTTACCGTTTGTCTCTACGAGGCAATTCTGCGAGGGCAGCGAACTCTGCTTCTTTCGAGATGGAATCCTCCCACCCACGTTCTGGAGTCACCCTTCTGCGCTTCTTGGCAAATTCGAGCTGTCTCACCCTCCCCCCTCCCCCTGGGGCGAATGGCTAAATGCTGCCCCCGATCTGGGTTCCCCACCAGGGCCGGTCTGGTACAGTCGGGTTTCGAACCACAACCGTGATAGGCAGCTCACACTGGTAAAGGACCAGCTACTATGGGTGTGTTAGACCACTACGCTCTTGGAGGCCCCCTAGGTATGTAGATTTTCATAACCAGAGGATGACATCCTTGTTTTAGTAGTTTGAATAGCGACTGGCATGGCCAGCCCATTAAACACTAAACTAAAGGGTTTGGATACATTTTGATGCCAAGTTAACATCTGCAGTGAAAGATCACTCATCAAAAAGAGTTAAAAATCAATCAAGAATAACCAAATGGAAAGAAAAAAACACCAAGAAGAGTTCAAACACTGATGTTTGTTGAGTGTTAACTGATGATCACTGTGCTGGCCTAGAGTGTTGTGTCCTTCCTTCTGTCTGGATTCCTGGGCAATTTCCACTACAGCAGAATACTTTTCTTACTTTTATTTACTTATACTTTTCATTTAATTTCATAATGTTGTTTGTGTGTGCAGTTTCAGTGGATGTTTCTGGCAACTTTCAAAAAAAAAAAAGTGTCCTCAATCATTCCTGTAAAACAGCATCCATACTTATATCCAGACATATTAACCGAATCCATAAGCATATGTACTTGTTAAGACTGTGCAAAGTTTGTCATGGTGACAGTCACATTTATATTCATATGTGTGCACAACTGGCCCCTGGCAGTGCTATAATAAATAAAGAATACACTTCACTACACACACTACACTTTATTGTCTTTTTTATTGTGGATATCTTTTTTTATTCTAAAAGCTATAAAAATGTGCTCTCTTTGCAGCTCAAGGGAGTTTTTATCCAATAACTACTTATGGTACATGGTGCATTCTACAGACCTTGTTATTCCTTATTCATTTAGTAATAATGTTCCTCCACATCAGGAGTGCCCAAGTTCAGTCATTGAGTCCTACTGGGTGTGAAGGCCTTTGTTTCAGCCCTTCACTAATACACCTAATATGAATATTCATTGTCTTGGTGAGCAGTTGATTAATGAAACCAGATGTGCTAGTGCTGGGCTGGAACAAAAGCCTGCATAACCTATAGAGCTTCAGGACCAAACCTGAGCACCCATGCTGTACGCTAAAAAAATATGACTGATACAAATATTTTTGAATATTAAAATATATTTCTGATAAGCCCTGAAAGCCATTTAATGATGCTTAATTCTAACACATTTCAGCAAACAGTAATATAATATAACACAATATTGATGCATTCATTAAGCTATGTGGTTCAGTATGTATGTGGCTCAATAGGTAGAGCATGGCATTGGCAACACTTAGATTGTGGGTTCATTTCCCACTGGGACCACATATACTGAAAAATGTGTGCATTCACTACTGTAAGTCGCTTGGATAAAAATGGATGAAAAGCTTTTATTACGCACAGCTGCGTGGAGACCAGTGTCATGTAGGACACAGGATCTCCCGCCTTCAGGGTTAAATGTGATATTTATAACAAAAACACAATGGAAAGGGAGGGAACAGAGACAAAAGGGTGGTAACCTAAGGATAATAGGAGCCCTGACATCACATGAAAGTAAAACAGACCAGAAAGGTACTGCAACTCTGGAAAAGTTAGTAGACAATGGGAAAGAGGTTTCCTGTAGTAGGTAAATGCCATAAAGTAACAGATGTTTCTTTTAAGTTTTGGCGCAAATAACCTCTTGGTGGCCTGGCCATTCAGAATTGCAGCGTCACACCGAGTTAATTAGTATCTGTGTGTCCCCCTGTGGATCTTTCTCTAGCATTCCAACTTTACACAAACAGGACACATTTTTTCCTTCCACAATCCCCCCTTCCGTGCTATTTTTTTACAGTACGCACAATTATTACACCCGTATAAGCACTCCGTTGGTGCCTAGAGCTTTTGACCCATACGTACAATCATTACACCTGTATAGGCACTCCGTTGGTGCCTAGAGTATTAACCCTCATCTCTGGGGAATATGGTTTCATACATAGAGTTGGAAATAGCTAATAGAATTTGTGGGAGAGCTCTGGAAATGTACCATCCATTTTGCTCAGTATAATTGGAGACACACTTGCAACTATGTGTGAGGATAGTGGCTATCATGGGAGCTTGCCACAACTCCCACATGGGGCTGAATTCTGACCTGGCATAAAAATCACTGCAATAGTCGGCTGTTCTGAACAGCCAGGCCATCATAGGCATACCCATTTTGCCAATTGGGGGTTATGGAAACATACCCAACAATCTGATCCATTTACAGCCTGTTCTACCTTCATGGCTACAATGGCTAACATCTGTTAAATGGCATATATATATATATATATATATATATACAGTCAAGCCGGAAAGTCTGCACACCCCTTTCACCCTTTCCACGTTTCATTGCGTTACAGACTTATTCTACAATAGATTAAGTTCATTTTTGTCTCAAAATTCTACACAAAATAGCCCATAATGACAAAGTGAAAACAGGTTTTTAGACATTTGTGCTAATTTATTAAAAATCTAAACGTCAAATATCATATGTACACAAGTGTGCACACCTTTGATATGACACCAAAAAGTGAGCTGAGGTGCATTTTGTTTCCACTGATACTGCTTGAGATGTTTCTACAACTTGATTCTAGTCCACCTGTGGTAAATTCAATTGATTGGACATGATTTGGAAAGGCACACACCTGTCTATATAAGGTCCACAGTTGACAGTGCATGTCAGAGTAAAAACCAAGCCATGAAGTCCTAGGAACTCTCCATAGACCTCCGAGATAGAATTTGTGTTGAGACATAGATCTGGGGAAGGGTATACAAACATTGCTAAAGCATTGAAAGCACCCAGGAGAACAGTGGGCTCCATCATTGTGAAATGGAAGAAGTTTGGAACCACCACAACTCTTTCTTAGAGCTGGCCGTCCGCCAAACTCAGTAACCGGGCAAGAAGGGCCTTGGTCAGGAGGTGACCAAGAACCCAATGGCCACTCTAAGAGAGCTTCAGAGTTCCTCTGCAGCGATGGGAGAACCTGGCAGAAGGACAACCATCTCTGCACCACTCCATCCAAATTAGCACAAATGTCTAAAAACCTGTTTTCACTTTGTCATTAAGGGCTATTTTGTGTAGAAGTTTGAGACAAAAAATGAACTTAATCTATTGTAGAATAAGTCTGTAACGCAATGAAACGTGGAGAGGGTGAAAGGGGTGTGCAGACTTTCCGGCTTGACTGTATATATAATATAAAACATTAACAGTGTGTTTTTTATGGTGTGTGTTTTCTTTGTTACTTGTTTTTTGCGATTTACACTGGAACCTTCTGGTCCAGATTCAGCAGCTTTGGTTCTTGGGTACTAGTTGTCCTGAGAGGGAGAGGTTGCTAGCACCTCACCTCTGTCAGTACCCAACTCACTTCCCTTTTGTCTCACTTCCCTTTCCCATTTAGTTAGCATCACACAATACTTTATCCGTGCATCATCCATCAGATGCATGCTCATGTCTCTGACCAGATAAAGGTGGTGCTGCATGCTGGCGCATTGGGCGCCCAGTGGAAATCTGGTGGTGGAACCTGTTTAAGCTGCAGTGCGTAATACAATTCTTTCATAATTTATTTATACCCTTGTTACGTTCCACGTGTGTGTTTTTGTCTTTCTCTTTGTATCTCCGTGTTGTTCTGCAGGAGTGCCATCCGCCATTCCATTCGCCTTCCCCACTGTCAATTATTTGTATGTCCTGGTCCCGCCTCCATCAATCACCTGCCCCTCCATAAAAACCCTGTGACTACTTCCTGCAAGTACCCTGCCTTTTTGTTTCGGCTGTTTGAGAGAGACTGAGAGACTGTGAGAGATTGAACGTGTGAAAGATTGAAAGTGTATGTGGATTCCCTGTTTGTTCCCACATAGGCCTTGGGATAGGTAAGGGAGGCCTCTATACATTTTCATTCGTAGGTCGATCTAGTGTATAGACACATTAGGAAAGGGGTGGTTGCCATCTGTGTACCTTTGTTTACGGGTAGCTAGTGTAGATTAGATAGGTAGACTTTTGTTTTGTATAAAAGTTTAGATAGTCAGCCTATCCTAGTTTTTGTTTGTAGCTAGCCCTGTTTTGTTTTATTTAGTTCATTTATTTGGCAACATCCGTGTCCCTTGGCCTTGTGTCTTTGTGTTTGTAATTGACCTTTGTATATATGTAAATAGCCTCACTATTGTCACTAATATATATGTAATTAAACACCGACTGCACCTTCCCCTCTTGCCTTGGTTTTATTATTTACCCTAATTTTCGTTCATGACCCGATCCTTATATTCTTTTATGTTACGATCTCCCCAGTACCCCTAAACACATCGGGGGCGTAACAACCCTAAGGATATGAGGCTTGTTTTGCTTGTACTGGTTTTCCCACATCGTATCGTTGACATGTGATACAATTTTCCCATGTCTGCTGTGCTAGCATGGTAACTTTTAATTATTTTATTTTTTTCCCAGTACCAGTCCTTGTTACAGGCTGCTATCATTCACACTGTGATACATGCGAGCATGGTACGGCAACAGGCTGATGGGCACAACCGAATGGCCACACAAAAACACACAAATCAATATGACAACATAATACAAACATATAGCGTGGAATAGCACAACGTAAAACACTTTTTGTCAGTCATCCCTCTCCGTAAAAGGTAAAAGTCAAAAGGGTTCCCTGCAAAAATATAAATTGTAATTGTTTATTTTCATCAATTTACAAAATGCAAAGTGAGCGAACAGAAGAAAAAAATCTAAATCAATTCAATATTTGGTGTGACTACCCTTTGCCTTCAAACCAGCATCAATTTTTATAGGTACACTTGCACAAAGTCAGAGATTTTGTAGGATTATAGTCAGGTGTATGATTAACCAATTATACCAAACAGGTGCTAATGATCATCAATTTCATATCTAGGTTGAAACACAGTCATTAACTGAAACAGAAACAGCTGTGTAGGAGGCTTAAAACTGGGTAAGGAACAGCCAAACTCTGCTACTAAGGTGAGGTTGTGGAAGACAGTTTCATGTCACAGGCCATACACCATGGCAAGACTGAGCACACAACAAGACACAAGGTAGTTATACTGCATCAGCAAGGTCTCTCCCAGGCAAAGATTTCAAAGCAGACTGGGGTTTCAAGATGTGCTGTTCAAGCTCTTTTTGAAGAAGCACAAAGAAACGGGCAACGTTGAGGACCGTAGACGCAGTGGTCGGCCAAGGAAACTTAATGCAGCAGATGAAAGACACATCATGCTTACTTCCCTTGAAATCGGAAGATGTCCAGCAGTGCCATCAGCTCAGAACTGGCAGAAACCAGTGGGACCCAGGTACACCCATCTACTGTCCGGAGAAGTCTGGCCAGAAGTCGTCTTCATGGAAGAATTGCGGCCAAAAAGCCATACCTCCGACGTGGAAACAAGGTTAAGCGACTCAACTATGCACGAAAAAATAGGAACTGGGGTGCAGAAAAATGGCAGCAGGTGCTCTGGACTGATGAGTCAAAATGTGAAATATTTGGCTGTAGCAGAAGGCAGTTTGTTCGCTGAAGGGCTGGAGAGCGGTACAATAATGAGTGTCTGCAGGCAACAGTGAAGCATTGTGGAGGTTCCTTGCAAGTTTGGGGCTGCATTTCTGCAAATGGAGTTGGGGATTTGGTCAGGATTAATGGTGTCCTCAATGCTGAGAAATACAGGCAGATACTTATCCACCATGCAATACCATCAGGGAGGAGTCTGATTGGCCCCAAATGTATTCTGCAGCAGGACAACGACCTCAAACATACAGCCAATGTCATTAAGAACTATCTTCAGCGTAAAGAAGAACAAGGAGTCCTGGAAGTGATGGTTTGGCACCCACAGAGCCCTGATCTCAACATCACTGCTGGGATTACATGAAGAGACAGAAGGATTTGAGGCAGCCTACATCCACAGAAGATCTGTGGTTAGTTCTCCAAGATGTTTGGAACAACCGACCTGCCGAGTTCCTTCAAAAACTGTGTGCAAGTGTACCTAGAAGAATTTATGCTGTTTTGAAGGCAAAGGGTGGTCACACCAAATATTGATTTGATTTAGATTTCTCTTCTGTTCATTCACTTTGCATTTTGTTAATTGATCAAAATAAACTATTAACACTTCTATTTTTGAAAGCATTCTTACTTTACAGCATTTTTTCACACCTACCTAAAACTTTTGCACAGCACTGTATATATATAATTATTATTGTTTTTCGAGGAGTTCCTGACATGACCTAGACCCAATTCTAATGTGATATAGCTTCTGTGGCAGCCCAAAGGGTTGCACCAGAAAATGGCTGCCTGGCCTCCAACACATGGCAGCCATTTTCACTACATTTCCCAGCAGACCACAGCAACACCTGAACGAAGTCAGGCAATGGGAGCTAACGACCAGCTGAAAGCCATTGCAAGGCCTATTTAAAGAGCTCGCTCCCAGCACCTGTGAAGAGGAGTCGGAACGTGCGTGGGAAGTAGTGGTGTGAAGAGAAAGAGTTTTGAGAGAGTTTTGAGAGAGAGTTGAGAGAGAGAGAGAGTTTTGAGAGAGAGAGTTTTGAGAGAGAGAATTTTGAAAGAGAGTGTTGGAAAGTGTGTTTGTTTTTTGTGCTTGAAATTGGATTGCTTGGAATTGGATTACGGACTGGATTACGGAACTTGGACCTGGATTTTGGATTTGGATTACGGACATTGACAAAGAGACAAGGATTGTGGACTTTGTGTTTGTATTCCCAAAAGACCCCACCCTGCGTTTTTGTGTTTGTTCGTTCAATAAAGCATCATTTTGCTTATATTACTGCCGCCTCCGTGTTCTTGCACTTGCCTACGCCTCTGCAAGGTCCGTGGAGTGTCGCCCAACTCCTGGGGACACCACATATGGTGGAGAACGCGGCAAAGGGCGGCACCTATAGGCAAGAGGAGGTAGTGCAGCAGGATTCTTCTTTGGTTTGTGCAACGGACTCCATGATGGAAGAGATGGCGAGACTGAAGAGACGGGCAGCCATGATGGAGGACCGATGGCGTGCCACCCTCCGTGAGGTCCAGCAGCTGAAGCAGAGTGCCCAGCTTGAGCTGTGCAAGGCAAAGCTGGAGTTGAGCGCCTCAGAGGAGCGCCACCTGCTGGCAGTGATGAAGTTGCGAGAGGAGCACCACATGGACTCCCTGGGAGTGCTGGGAATCATGGCTGGGGAGATGGAAAAGGAGAAGGCGTCCCATGGCGATGAGATGAGGCGTGTCGAGTCCCACAACCTGGCGCTCAAAGAGCAGGTGAGAAACCTAACCCAGAGGCTTGAGAATGAGCAGCGACAGTGTCTGGACATGCAGGAGTCCCAGGACCAGGCCACAGATGAGTATGCCAGGGCCTTGGGCGATGCACAGACCAGGCTCGCCCAGAAGGAGGCAGAGCTAAGGAAAGCAGCGGAGAACCATGCGTCCGAGGCGGAGCAACTCCGGTGCCGAGTGGAGCGGGAGCAGCTGGCCCAGCTGGAGAAGAGCGTGGAGCAGGAAAAGGCCCAGAACCAGGAGCTACAGGCGGTCCAGGAGAAGGCCTTGAGGGGGGAATCCGAGAAGCATGGCCAACAGCTCAAGGAGCTCCGTGACCAGCTGGAGAAGAGCGTGGAGCAGGAAAAGGCCCAGAACCAGGAGCTACAGACCGAGCAGGAGAAGCTCCTGGCCCAGAGAGAGAATGTCAGCTCCCAGCTGCAGGAGGTGAACCGTGCCAACAGCCGGCTCCTGGAGCAGCTGACTGAACGGGGCCAAGAGAAGGACAAACTCCAGCAGGAGCTGGAGGAGACCTGGAAGACGGCGGACAAGCGCAAGGCCATGCTGGACGAGCTGGCCATCGATGTGGCGCAGGAGAAGTTGCGGCACAAGGAGGAGCTGCAGGCTCAAATCCAGTCCATGGAGGGCACCAAGGGATGGTTTGAGCGCAGACTCAAGGAAGCGGAGGAGACGGCGGAGAAGAGTGCGCTGGAGCACCAGGAGCAGGTCCAGAAGCTGCAGTTGGAGCAGACCGCACAGCTTCAGGGGAAGATGGCGGAGATAGAAGCCCAGCAGCAGGCCACAGAGAATTTATTTAGGAAAGTATTAAAAATACAAACCGACACACTGCTGGACCTACAAGACCGACTGGAAGGGGTGAGTGCAGAACTCGAATGGGTAAAATGTGTTCCGGTCAGGAAAGATTTTTGCACCCAGATGGAGATCTCGCAGCCAGTAGAGCCAGCAGGAGATGATGACCAGACGGAGTCAGAGTGGGATCGATGGTCCTCAGTCCCCCTCAGCCTGCCGGACCTTGGAGGGGAACTGGAGGAGCAGTTTATGGAGGAGGAGCTATGGGGGGACCATAGCATGGAGGAAAGCCTCTTGGCGATGGCTGAGGTCAGGTGGGACACCCAACCATCTCCTGATGTGGTGAGTCCATCTCCTCACTAAAATTGAAAAAGACTGAGAAGAAGAGGGAAATCAGTAATACTCACTGGAAAAGAAACTCAGAAAAGAACGGAAGTAAAATTAAAAGGATTAACTGTAACAACCATTTATGGAGCAGAGAGGCCAGAAGGACAAAGAAAGACAAAGGAGAATTAACCGTGTGGTGAAGAGCATGTTTTCCCAGTTACCCCACCTGACCCCTGAAAGGAAAAGGGACGTGAAGAAAAAGCCAGAGAATGGACTAAGGAAGGAAATGCTGCACAGGGTTCGCTGGAGGAGCCATGGAGGGCTGGTGAGGACCAGCGCAAGAGCGGTAACCATTCCGTCCGTGGACCCCAGAGCCAGTACCCACCTATGGCCAGGTGGTGGCAGACAAGGTGAGCGACTTTCGCCATTTCCTAACGGCTTGCAGATGCTTTTTCAGGCAACCGGAGACTGGGGATTCTGGACGTTTGACCCAGGGGGGACACTTCCTGAGTCTCCAACACATGGCAGCCATTTTCACTACATTTCCCAGCAGACCACAGCAACACCTGAACAAAGTCAGGCAATGGGAGCTAACGACCAGCTGAAAGCCATTGCAAGGCCTATTTAAAGAGCTTGCTCCCAGCACCTGTGAAGAGGAGTCGGAACATGCGTGGGAAGGAGTGGTGTGAAGAGAAAGAGTTTTGAGAGAGAGTTGAGAGAGAGAGAGAGTTGAGAGAGAGAGTTTTGAGAGAGAGAGTTTTGAGAGAGAGAATTTTGAAAGAGAGTGTTGGAAAGTGTGTTTGTTTTTTGTGCTTGAAATTGGATTGCTTGGAATTGGATTACGGACTGGATTACGGAACTTGGACCTGGATTTTGGATTTGGATACGGACATTGACAAAGAGACAAGGATTGTGGACTTTGTGTTTGTATTCCCCAAAAGACCCCACCCTGCGTTTTGTGTTTGTTCGTTCAATAAAGCATCATTTTGCTTATATTACTGCCGCCTCCGTGTTCTTGCACTTGCCTACGCCCTCTGCAAGGTCTGTGAGTGTCGCCCAACCCCTGGGGACACCACACTTCCTTATCAATATGATTATTTACCCTAATTGTTTGTTGTAGTAGACATTTTTATATTAAACACCTATGTTTTCTATATTTAGTTAACAACAAAATTTGGTACATAATATATACTCCGTTTCGCAGTCACTAAAATGATGCTTCAAAATAGCTAGCTGAACTTGACCACTGTTAAACACAATATGCTTAGCAGATTTAAGCTGATACTCGAGTTCTGCCTTACAATAGTGTATGCATCAAAACCATCTGCCATCATCCATTGTACGTATCTTGAACCATGATGGATGTTACTATGAATGCTCACTCGGAGCACACAGTTCAATCTACGTACGGAAATATGTACCATTATTTACCTGACAACGAATATTAGGATTGATTTGATTAGAATGATCAATATTGTTTATATCTTTACTGATCAGTAGCACGATATTTAACTTTTAATAGGACTACAACAACTTACGCCATTAGAGTTCACAAAGCACAGCTAAGGACCGCTCAAGACCGACCCTTCCTTTAGCTGGTTGTAACCCCCCTTCGCTCAGTTCCTCCTTCAAAATACATTAAAAGAGACAATGACCAAGAAATTGCCATAAAAGTTATTCTAACCCCCTTTGTAGCACCAAATGGAGAAGTGATTGTGCTATATTGTGACCTTAGCCACATATAAATGTATTGATACAAAAAAAATACAGCTCAGACTAGCTTCCCATTTAAACCACAGGCAGCCAAATAACATTAGCTATAAAGGTA
>JAINUG010001377.1:0-23887 GCA_029706075.1 Aldrovandia affinis | reverse complement strand
CAGCTAATTAGCCTTTCCAACATAATCTAAATGACAGTTCACTAGAAACATGCTGTGTTAGTTTGTTTGACCTGCACAATAATACTAAACACAAAAATCCAAGCAGGGAGGGGAAGGGTTCGAATAATGCAGGGAGCCTGATGACAAGCTGTTCCCCCCACAGAGAGAGAATTGACCAACCAGGCTGCACTAACGCATTCAAGTAATTCTTCCAATATGTGATTCACCTCATTCACAAGCAGCTCCACAGACAGTTGGCAGTCTGCTGTAGATGCCGTTGTAACTCAGCTTGCACCCATGCTGTGCATGTCTGGTGTCCTGTTGTGAAATCACACTGCTGTGAACCACCAGCATGGCACACTTTTCATTCCGATGCTGATTCCTGAAAATGATTAAATAACCAACATTTTTACTGTCAAGCTGCTGCGTTTTCATTCTGCAGAGCCATTATCAACGCTCACCGAACATTTTATTAAAAGTTCAAAGGTTAGGGCCTCCTGGATTCACTGTTTAGAAGCAAGACATCCACACCATTTCTTTATTCACTGTTAGACATGCATATTTCCCCAACACTGCACTGCACTGACACCAATGACATTCAGTCCATCTGTGCACTAAACTTCTCGATAAACAAAGCCACTGCACCTCTGACCAGCGAAGGCCTGTTACCACTCCATCAAGGGGAGACCCTCAGCCTATTAAACCAGGCATCGATGTGGGGGCCTCTCATAATTGGCGTCTCTGACACTCTGAAGATAGATGTCATGCGGAATGGCAGGTAGCCTATCAGAGAGGTGATAAACCCATTCACACATCGGCCTGTTTCAGCATCTCAGAGCTTTGTTATTATCCTCTGAGCTTCCACTCCAATCAGGCCTGCCTCCTCCGACCGTAATCACACACCAGGCAACAGACACGACACAAAGAGAAGGTCACATTACTCATTGGTGTTAGTGCTTTCTTCATTGTTTTGTGTACGTGCCGATATCGGCTCCGAGATTGCTTCCGTGGTCTTGACAGAGGAAATCACACAGGGGCCTGTGACGGTGTCAGTAATAACAAGGGAGGACAGGAAATAAAAGTTAAAGTTCAGACGTGTTTGTCTTTCTGTGCTGAGCTGCACATCTTTCTCCAAATGCCCAAACACATAACAGAGGTCAGAAGAGCTGTCAATCTTAACTTTTCTTTGAGTCTTTTCTTTCCAAGAGGTTGAGTCAGCGCGCTTGTGCGGAAGACGTTTTCAGTTTTCATGAGTTGCAGAATAAATGCTGAAAGCCTCTCTAATGAAGAGAAGCTGCATAATTCTGCCTCCATTTGTTGACTTCCTCGCCTCACTCCACACAGTTCACAGAGACAAGGTCAGCGCATGTGTTACCCTGCAGAGTCCAGGGCGCAGTAATGAGACTCTGTCTCTGGTCCTCAGGAGTAACGCGTTAGATAAGAGCTACACTGCGCTGTCCGGGACACTTAGGTTTTCTGATCCTACAAAATGCAGCGATTTATCCTGACATGAGCTCATGCAATGCCATTCGTGTTTAGTTTTTTTAAGATTTAGTTTAGCATTTTTTCTTATTTTTCTCCCAATTTAGTAGCCAATTACTCCTTCTCTTTTTCATGTCAATCCCCCCTCGTATTGTGAGCTTGCTGCCGTAGCCCTGAGACCGGCAGTGGCAAAGGTGATGTACTGCCTCCTTCAAGCCGGCACTTGCCAAGCCGTCGACTGTAACTCTGGTACACAGGACCACTCCTATACTTGCACCTACATTTGGTTGCCTAGCAGCCCCAATAGGTCATTAATATGATCCTTCCCAGGGTGAAAACTTTAAGAAATTTTGCCACCTGTGATCTTGAACAATCGGACATGCTGACTAACCCTCAGTAATTTAGTTGACAGTTCAAAAGGAGTGCTGTTAGTGACCTCGCTGAATACTTAAACCTTGCTCTCGATTTAAGCTCAATATCTCAAAAACTCCTTTGCTGTTTTAGCGCCAACAGTGAACATTGAATTCACTCTCGTCCACCTAGTCAGGAGAGATCTTGATCCTGCTTCTCCACAGAAAAGGAAATTCAAAGATAACATGTGTCTGCCTACAAGGCCAAGAGCTTCTGGATTCTGGGCCTTGTAGGACTCAAACATGCCACAAAAAATCTGAAAGATGAGGACTTTAAATAAAGATGAGGACAAAGAAATGCTTCACCAGCAGAAATCCTTATTTTGTGAATATGATGAACAGGCCAGAAACCAACTTTAGAAGTTTGATGAAATTATTGCCCAATTCTGCAAATGAAAGAATTGATGGCTTAGTTAGAGAAGTCCAGGATCTGAAAAGTAGCCTGCAGTTTTCTCAAAAGGACATCAGAGATGTCATCAGATGTCAGGCTGAGTCCAAAGCCAATGGAAACCTGGCCCAAGAGCTTGCCTCAAAGCTGGTTCCTAATCTAACAGAGTACTCTCAGAACTGACTACATTAAAAACCAGACAAGAAAAAATTACATTTGCCGAGGGGTCTTGGATAGAAATGGAATGCAAGGTGCGGGAACCATTAACAACAAAATCAAAAATGGATGGCAAAACAATTGAGATTGAGCGAGAACATTGGACTGGCAAGTTCAGAAGGGGTGTTGAGAAGCCCAGGTTACGCTTTCTTGCTTCAAAGATAAACAAGCTTATCATGGCAAGAGCCAGAGCAAACCTGAAAAACACTTCTGTGTACATGAGTGAGGACCAATGGTAGACTTATGGCACGTTGGGGAATCACGATACCAAGGAGGAAGAAAAATCATCTTATCAAAATAGAATCAATGAAAGTAAGAAAGATGGGAAGAAATTATGGAAAAATTAAATGATATTTTATGGGAAGGTCAAAAGCCAGTGCAACTCCATCCTTTATTGAATCTGATGGTGTATTTAATTATGAAGCCTTATGATACTGCAAATGATTTTAATAATTATTTTATTGGTAAAGTTGACAATTTCAGACATCAAATGGTGATCTATCGGATTCCTTAATTTAAAAATGTATCACTCAATGAGGAAGCAGTTAATCTCCGCGGGACTTCAAAAAACATTACATTTGACAGTTTAAGCATTTAGCAGACACTCTTATCCAGAGCAACTTACAAGATGCCCATTAATACATGGTAAGATCAATCATTGTTAGGAGCAGGAGATCAGTGTAGTAATACAGCAATAAAAAAAGTGTTAATTACTCCTGTTGGCTATATCCTGGAACTGTCCCAATTCATTTTTCCTCCTATATCCTTACTCAGGTACCTAGAATATTTTTCATGCTGAATGTCCTCAGCTGGAATTCCAGGGGTTTGAACACAGC
Organism: Aldrovandia affinis; assembly: GCA_029706075.1. Classification (NCBI taxonomy): domain Eukaryota; kingdom Metazoa; phylum Chordata; class Actinopteri; order Notacanthiformes; family Halosauridae; genus Aldrovandia; species Aldrovandia affinis. The sequence continues at coordinate 20,555 of JAINUG010001377.1, read as the reverse complement.
CGTGAAGTGTACAAAAAGTCTTCAGTATTTGCATTCAAAAAATGTTTCCATCGCTTTGATTCAGGAAACCCACCTTAAATCATCAGACGTACAGATTTCAGAACAAACATTTTCAGATAAAATTCATCTGCACATAATAAAACTGAAGGGGTGACGATTCTCGCTGGAAATTATCCTCTATTATCAAAATAGACAAAGTTAGGACAGATGATTTGGGACAATTTGTCTATCTGAATCATGTCATCTATGACAGGAAAATATGCTTTGCTCATGTATATGGCCCCAATGTGCGTGGCACAGATTTTCTTTATTCAATATTATGAGAATACTCCTCAGATTCTCTGATCATTCTCTTCTTGTCGCTGGAGATTTTAATGCAGTTTGTGACGCATGATTACACCGATCCAAACCTCATCCAGTTCATCATTCTTCTGATGATCTCAACCGTTTTATCACTGATCTGGGTCCAGAGAGAAAGGAACTGGTCTGTTAAAAATGTTGCATTTCTGTCATCAAGGCCTGGTACCTTCTCTCACATAGACTACATCTGTATCTCCAATCACCAGGGCCCATGGGCAATATTTACACAAATATTACCAACAATTATTCCTGTTGTATATCGTTTTCATTTTGAGTTCATAACATCCCATGCACCCAGATGGTGGTTTAATACAGCCTTATTAAAAAATAAATAATTTATAGAACAGTTAAATACTAAACTTGGAGTCACTAGAGATTAATACTGCCGCAGATATAAATCCTCAGGTATTATGGAAAGCCACAGAATGTTTCCTTCAGGGGATAATATCACGTCCCTTTGCCTCGTATCTTAATTCAAAGTGTAACAGAAGGATAAATGAGCTTGAGAATAATATCATTATAACAGAGTTAAAACTCAAGTTCTCCAAAAAAGTTAGACCATACAGAACTAAGATCAGAACTCAATGCTCTGCCAAGATCCAAAGCAGAATTTACGATTCACTGCACCAGCGTTCGATACTATTATGAAGGCGGAAGAATATCCAGGCTCCTTGCCCTAAAACTTAAGCAGAATGAATCCATTGTGCACATTAGTTCCATTAAAACTAATTCAGGTAACATTTCATACGACCCCTTAGAGGTACAGGAAGTGATACTTTTCATGTATTTTATGAAAAACTCAATTCACCACAATCACAATTCCCCCATCCCCAGAAATCAGAACTTTTCTTTGAGTTAGATTTGCTAAAGCCAGATGTGAATGATGCCAAACTCCTTGATATGCCCGTTACATTGGAATAGCTTACAGAAGCACTACAGGGGATGAGCAAAGGCAAATCGCCCAGCCTTGATGGGTTCCCTCCAGGATTTCCACTGGAGATATGGGACATAGTAGGACCTCCTCATATAACTCCATCGATTATAGAGTTAAAAACTGTAGCTTTGGAAGCCTCAGATAGCATAGCGGTCTAAGCATCCGCCTATTACAGTTGCGGTTTGAAACCTGACTGTGCCAGACTAGCCCTGGCCTAGAGTCCCGAATGGGGGCGGTGTTTGGCTGTCTGCCCCAGGGGAAGGGGGGAGGAGGAGCCGGCATGAACTTGCCGAGGAGCGGTAGGGCAACCTTCTAAACAGGTTCCTTCTCGAAGGAGGCGGATCATCACTGGAGAATTAGCTTGCCCTGTAGAGATGGGCAGCGAGTTTGTGAGGGAGGGCGAATCGAAATAAATAGAGGGTATAAATGGCCACTAAATGAGTAGAAAAAAGGAAAAAAATCGGAAAGAAAACTGTAGCTTCCACAGAGAGCAGAACACGGCCTTGATTTCTGTCTCGGTGATGAAAGACCCGCTCGACTGTTGTAATTACAGACCTTTATCACTTGCATCCACTGATCTCAAGCTATACGCTAAACTCCCTGCTCATCGCCTTCAATGCTGTATAGATGAATTTATCAACTTTGACCAATCAGGGATCCATTGGTTTGTTTAAACCATTTGAGTTTTCCAAAAACTCACTTAGTGGACTGTTTTGATAAATCATATTTTTCAAGATGGGTATTATTTTTATGATAAATGGTTAGATATTTACAGTTTTACTTTTACACTATTATTCTTAGGGATTTAAGTACTGAAATGTGATTTTTCTATGCACATTAAAACTCCATCAATTTAAAATAAACAAAAATCTCAAAATTGATCAAAGTGGACTGAGCGAGTTTTGGAAAATCTCTTAATTTATTGAGGGTGATTTAGCCTAGGAAAATATCAGATATTCATATCAATATTCATATCACCACAGCCTCTGAAACATCAGAGCACAACCTTGTTTTCTGTGGAGGCCTTTCTCATTTAAGGCCTTTGACAGGATGGATTGGGACTATTTATGGACAGCATTAGAACCCTTTGGATTCAGTTCTGGCTTTGTTTCAATGATCAATGCTCTCTACACTTTTCCACTGGCTACAGTCCAAACAAATTAACTTCTCTGCAAACCTTTTCACATTCACTGTGGGTTCGAGACAGGATGGCCCACTTTCCCCCTCTCTTTTCACTTTGTGAACAGAGCCACTGACTCCGGCAGGGAGGCAGAACCCCACTTATATCCCCAATTACAACCAAAGGCACTGAACACAACATTTACCTTTACAAAGAAGATTTATATTTTTCCAATGTTTCTGAATCTCTTCTCCCATTAATGAAACTATTCCATAATTTTGGTAATCTATCTGCTTATGAGAAACTGGGGAAAATATGTTTTAGTTCCTTTAAATAAATTGACATGTAATATCCCTTTGCCTTTGCTTCCTGTTGGATTCATCCATCCATCATTTTGAATCCAAATTTCAACCAACCTAGAGGTTCTTGTCAAGGAAAATGTTGACACTCTCCAAAAAAACTATCGCTTAAGATCTAAAAAGATGGTCATCCCCATCTCTCACGAGAGATTCATGGTTGAATTTCCGTCATTAAAATGAATTGTATATTGTCATGTTTTGTTGATTTGCTTTTTTGCCAAATAAAAAGTTGATCGCAAAAAATGAGTGTTGTTTGTGACACTTGTCCAGAGAAAAAGGTTGTTGTAATACATAAACATACATAGTTATTATGTACTCAGAAATTACAAGTTACATCCGTGTTATAAAGGTGGTCACATGCAGCTGTACGGAGGTGAGCAGGGCTCCCCTGTATCCCTGCATCTCTGGCATGTTTACAGAAGGTTAGGGTTAGGGTACATTTACAGAGGGTTAGGGTTAGGGTACAGACAGAGGTTAGGTTAGGGTTACGGTATGTTTACAGAGGGTTAGTTAGACAGAGGTTAGGATATGTTTACAGAGGGTTAGGGTTAGGTCACGTTTACGGAAGGTGGGGGTCACAGTGTGGCAGACTGGCAGTCCAAACGTTTCTGTGCTGGCTTTCTTGACGCGCTATGGCCCAGAGTACGCTACCTCAACAAGAGCCTCTTATCTTCAGGGCTCATCAATATAACACATCCGCCATGTCACTGTCACCCGCCCAGAGGTGGAACAAAGACTTCCTGTCAGAAATCGCCAATAGAATCAATCCAATTCGAGGTCCTGTGACAGGTTTTATATTTTCTCCCTGCTCAAACTAATCATACACTACAAGGCTTCTCGTTCAATTACAGCACAAATGTCTACAGTTTGGTGAACAATGATGCCCCATACTCCATACTCCACACGCTCCACACTCCACACGCCCCATACTCCATACTCCACACGCCCCATACTCCACATGCTCCATACTCCATACTCCATACTCCACACGCCATACTCCATACTCCACACGCTCCATACTCCACATGCTCCATACTCCACACGCCCCATACTCCACACGCCACCCCATACTCCACATGCTCCATACTCCACACGCCCATACTCCACACGCCCCATACTCCACATGCCCCATACTCCACATGCCCCATACTCCATACTCCACACGCCCCATACTCCACCTCCATGCCCCATACTCCATACTCCACACGCCCCACTCCACATGCCCCATACTCCATACTCCACACGCTCCATACTCCACACGCCCCATACTCCACATACTCCCATGCCCCATACTCCACATGCCCCATACTCCACACACCCCCCCCATACCCCATACTCCACACTCCACACTCCACATGCCCCATACTCCATACTCCACACGCTCCATACTCCACACGCCCCATACTCCACACGCCCCATACTCCACATGCCCCATACTCCACACGCCCCATACTCCACACTCCACACGCCCCATACTCCATACTCCACACGCTCCATACTCCACACGCCCCATACTCCACGCCCCATACTCCATGCCCCATACTCCACATGCCCCATACTCCACACGCCCCATACTCCATACTCCACACGCCCCATACTCCATACTCCACACGCCCCATACTCCACACGCCCCATACTCCACACTCCACACGCCCCATACTCCATACTCCACACGACTCCATACTCCACACGCCCCATACTCCACACACCCCCATACTCCACACGCTCCATACTCCATACTCCACACACTCCATACTCCACACGCCCCATACTCATACTTGTTTAATTCCTTCAAATTGATTATGTTAAGCTTGTTGAAAAAAGTTTTTTTGCTGGATAACGTTTACCTTTGAGCAGATCTATTCCCCCACCATTCCAATCAGCAATATGTTAATATGTTTAAACTTTAAAGTTAATTAAAGGCACTACATGTCTTGGTAAATCTATGCTAATTTTCCCTCAACAATATATATTAATAGTGCCAACATTACTCCCCTTTGGAAATGACAAAGGAAATATCTTATCATTCCAAGGAGTTCCTCAATGTGAATTTTCTACATTCCAACATTTAATTTAATTTAATTTTTTTATCACGAATTGGAATGGGACAAGGACCCAAACGCAGACCAGATGCTGCTATAGCAGAAAAGGAACGTTTATTAATCAGTCCAAGATCAAAGCCAGTTATCAGAATCCGAAAAGGTACAAAAACAAAATCCAAAAGAGTAGTCGAAAAGATCAAAAGATCAAAAACCAAACAGGCAGAAAAAACCAAACAGGCAGAAAGGCAAACAAAACAGAATCGGCAGGCAAAACTTGAAGTCAAACAAAGGGTGTCTCGGGAATCACAAAATAACACAGGCTCACTGACAATCGGCAGTGGGAAACTTGATCAACGTTCTGACGAAGTGAGAGTGCAAACTAGGAACTTAAAAACAAAGATAACACAAGAGGAATCAGGTGTGACTGGGAGGGGAAAGGGGCAAAAACACAGGTGAGAACAATCAGGACCACTAATACAATAACAAGGGGAGACGAAAGACACGGACTGGAAAGCACATGGACACAATAATAATAAACAACCTGGGAAAAGCAGGTAGACACATGCACAGCTCGGAGGGGAGGAGCGCGTAGGTGGAAACGTGTGCAGACAATGCGAGAAGGGAGAAATGCACAGGGATAGGAGAACGAGAGGGAGAATGACAGCTGCAGATAGAAACACAAGATAATTAGTAAATGTTAGTAACGTACCCAAACTCCCTAATGTTAGTAGATTAGTTGGTTAGTACTATATACACGTAACTAATATGTACTGATACAAAGAAATAAAGAAAGAAAGAAGTAAAGAAGATACGAAATAAGGCAGAAACCTGTATAGCCGAAATCACCCAAATAGTGCAACGACAAAGACAGGGAGTGGATTCTCGGATAACAAGGAACACAGACAGACGGGGGAACTAACGTGAATAATAAACGAACACGGAGAAAATAATAAAATACAAAAACAAGCAGAACACAAAAATACATAACATAACACAGAGACCTGCCTTGATATTTCTGCTTCAGTGCAGCGTTGTGTAGTTTTGAGCTCAGGGAAGAGGGATTCAGATGAGGTTTCTGATAAAATAAAACCGTTTTCATATTCCCACTCCACGTTCTGCTCTCTGAGTGTCATGAGATCCTGTTTAAGCAGCTCGGCCTTAATGAACGTCGAGCTGAAGCCTAATGCGTAACCTGTACTTACACAACAGAGACAGGAGCAGGTAGAACATTTCGATGTCACTCATTTCGATTCACTTGCCTATATATAATATAAAGTAACTTACAGTAATGAATGCATACATTTTTCAGTATATGTGGCCCCAATGGGAATCAAACCCACAACCTAAGCATTGCAAGCACCATGCTCTACCTACTGAGCCACACAGAACCACGCTCTACCTACTGAGCCACACAGAACCAAATTTACTTAGTGATCTCCCCCGTCATCCCCCCTCCCTGATGCCGTGGCTGCTCCACTCTGGTAAACAGGGAGGATTGTGGGATGCTGTGCTCCACTCCAGTAAACAGGGTGGATTATGGGATGCTGGGCAGCACCAGCAGCAGGGAGCTGAGGCTCTAGAAAGCACACAGCTGGCACAGATGGAAAGGTGTGCCCGCCCCCGCTCGGGAGCACAGCTGGCGTTCCTTAATCTCGTTCACCAGGACTGGAGCTCCACTGGGAGTCTGGCCCATGGCCACGGTCTCTCACTGTTCACACAAATCTCTGCTTCATTCCAGAGGCACACCAGCGGTTCACCGCACTGAATCACTGCATCCAGGCTGCTGAGCGTGTAGTAGAAGAAGAAATAGTTGATGTTTTGGGGGATGTTGAATAACCTGCACTCCAGTAATGGAGAAAAGGTACTCAGTGGTTTACCTTGAAAATAGCACCATTATGCTTTTACACTTCCATTGCACCTCATTGACCAGAAATGGTCTGACATTATAAATGGAGAAGAGGATCCGCCAATGACAGGAAGTGGTCACTGCGGACACTGAATGAAAAGCACTGCATCCAGGCTCGCTGAGTAGAAGAAGAAATAGTTGATGTTTTGGGGGATGTTGAATAACCTGCACAGTGGAAGCCCACATAACCAGTAATGGAGAAAAGGTACTCAGTGGTTTACCTTGAAAATAGCGTATCGTCATTATGCTTTTACACTTCCATTGCACCTCATTGAGAAATGCATTTCTGACATTATAAATGGAGAAGAGGATCACACCACGCACAATGTAATATTAAACACTGTCCTTTGCTAAAGAAGCATATGGCAACTTTGTAAAAATCTTTGCCGTGATCGGGCACAATTCGGAACACATCCCCCATCTCTCTCTAAGGCCAGTGTTGATTTTCTGTCCCAGAAGAAAAGCCCCAACTGTTCTCCAAACGTGCCCCTGTATTTTCTCTCTCTTCTCTCTCTCTCTCTCTCTCTCTCTATCTCTCCTCTCTCTCTCTCTCCTCATCAGTGGCTGATTCAGGGTGGGGCTCCAGTGTGTCATTGGCCTGGAGAGCTGACTGGAGCAGAGGTCCACAGTGTTTCATTCCCCAGATCTCCTCCTGTGAGCCAAAAACGCTACGCCAGAGGCAAGGCACTGTGCTTTTAAAAGCAGACAGAAGGCACTCTGGGTGGTGTGGACGGCATTAACACTGAGATTGAAAGGCGAAGAGGCCATGTTACAGCCACTGTAGGGTTCACCATTTTAAAACCAATGCTTCACTTAAAGGTTTCCCTTTTCAAAAAAAAAAAGAGACAGAAAAGTCCTAGTGACCGGAAGGTAGGTGTGTGTGTGTGTGTGCGTGCGTGCGGGCGTGCGTGCGTGCGTGCGTGCCTGTCCAATGCCATCAGTGGATTGGGCGGATGCCCAGTTGGGATGACAGGTATAAGTCTGGGTTTGAGGAAGAGTATTTTCTGGGGGTACGGCTTATTCAGATTTGAGGCAATGAGGAAAATACACTGAAATCTGGTACAATCACAGTGAGTTTAGAACCGAGGATCTTAACACGACAAGAGAGACGATTAGCCCGCTGAGCTAAAGACATTAACTTTCCTCCATTAATCTGAATCACTCATTTTATTTAAGAGGAAAAATGGGTCCTGTGTGTTGTGACCACTGTGCTGTTACAAAGAGCTGTACATTTAATTGATATCCAACACAAATGAACACTGTTTATTTATTCATTTATTTAAGCTTTTTCCTCCCAATTTGGAACGCCCAATCGTATTCTAATCCGCCCTCGCTGTGACCCCTGTGGTCAGTTCAGGAGAGCTTAGACAAGCACATGCTCTCCTCCAAAACATGATGTGATGCCAACTGCAGTCTACAAGTTAAGCTCACACAGACCAGTAGTCTGAGGAGGACTTTGTGCTCAGCTTTATAGCGGCAGTCTGTGGGCAGCCGATTAACCGGGGGGTGGGGATCGCTGGTGTGGTGAGACAAGGACTACCCAGCAAATGAAATCCCTCCTTCCTTGGATGACACTGTCACATTGCCCTCTGGGGCTGCTGGTCACAGTCGGCATGGGAACGGTTTGGATCCACTCCAGGAATAAAATCCTGTTCACTGACCTGCAGTGACCTTTGTTCAAATAGAAGTCACTGCTTTTCAGCTTTATATTACTCTCAAATGTAAAAACAGATATCCAACACAAAACATAGCTGTGTAAGCAAAGTACTTAAAAAAGAGCTGGTCATGGTTTTCAGAGTGCTGTCCTTCTGGGTGCATGGGGCTTCAGAGGTATCAGATAGTGTCGAGACAGAGAGCAGGATGGATGGATGGAGAGAGAGAGAGAGAGTAAACTGTGTACTGGAGACTAGTGGGACTCCAGATGGAGGGAACTCAAGTATAACGCATTTATTACTAATAAATAAATACAATATTTATTATTTATTACATATGAGAGAGAGAGAGAATTATACTTCGGCACCATGGAGAGATCCTTCTAAAGGATTAGGGCTGTATCCGTTTCTGGATTTCATGCCAACTTCTGCTCTTAATGATTTAATTAGCCCAATCATTTACGTGATCTGACATTTGAGCTAAATTACTTGATAAGCCCATGAGTGACAGCTGAAGACTGTTCCTGTGTCCCCATATGAAACATGTTACTGTGGTCTAATCTACAAGTAAACCAGCATTGGCGCATCCAACTAATTAGCTAATTGAGCCAGGGTAATTGATAGAAACAAAAACCTGCACACACACCGGTCCTCCAGGACCAGAATTGCCTGCATTAGAAGTTATCAGAAGGATCTGTCCATGGTGCTGAAGTATAGTTCTCTCTATTCAGGTCTTAGATTAGAAAAAGGCAACGGCCAACCAATGTGACCAATGCACAAATATTAAGTGTGTAGAATGAAGAATTTGAGCAATTCTGTTAAATATGCCGTGCGTGCGTGTGTGTGTGAATGTCTGTAATTGGCAAGAAATGATTGCCTGGAAAACTGCACGAAGGATTAGATTTTTGCAACGCACACACCTCAAGTCATTTTTCTGCACATTTTGTTCTGAATTCATTACCTTTAGATGCCGCTGTGCTGTTAAATTGATCTCCCCTCATGTTTGTTTGTTTATTTGCTTGAAATCAGAGGTATAACTCAAAAGACCTGAAGGAATCCGCTTAAAGGAGGGAATCAACCAGCAAATTAAATCTGCCCTCTTTACTTCCAGCTGTCTATCATCACACATGCATTTAGAAAACATGTTCAATTTGTAAACAAGTTTTCAGGAACCAGCCACCTGCCTACCCGACTTCAGACTTCATGGTACCAATACTTTTACTGTCAAAGGGGGGAAAAGTGCTTAGTTTTCTGAATACATTAAATAGTTTCAGACATGGACACATACCCAAATTAAAAATGGTTTAGTATTAGAAGAAACCGCATGTTGTTTAAAAAAGCATCTAAAACAACATGTTATATACCTTAAATGGAGTTGATCTTCTCCTTACTGCAAAGGAGTTTGTCTTTAACCCTCATCAGGACATCTTGGCTCAGACAGCATCCAGATGGAATTTACCCACCCACGTTCTGGAGACAACCTTATGTGCTTCACGGCAAACCAGTGCTGGCCCTCCCCCCTCCCTCTTATTTTTTTATTCTTCAGGACACACAAAAACACCGTCACTTTTCTTTCCCTCCTGACGCGGCAAAACTGCCAGTTTCCAAAAGAGGAAGAGCCTCGAGTCAAAGGAGATGAATCTATCACCGCAAGAGAGGCAGCGCTCTGAGCCGTTACTGTGTCATTAATAAAGAGAGGAGAGACAGATGAAAGAGTTCTGGTTCTGGGAACTTTCAGAGTGCAACAACTCACCGGCCATAAAACACAAACTCACAGGAGCTGAGGGTCAAACAAGCGCTATCTTCTCAACTCTGCCACGGAAACCGATGAACTACGAGGATTCATCACGGGCGTATTTCATGACTTGCCTGCAGTCGTCCTGATAATGTGTCCCGATTCAGCGGGGACTCCTGAAACCCAGCGCTTAACGCACCATATTTCTGTCCTCGCGGAACAAGGACAAAACCAGGGCGTTAAAAGGTTTACAGGGAGACATAAACGCTTTTAACAACGTGACACTGTATATGTGACTGAACTGTAATCTCTTTGGAAGGCTTGTAGCGCTGCAGTGGCCATTAGATTAGTCACGTCCCCTACAGCCACTGGAAACGCCCGCTCTTTCACAGAAGGGTTATTCAGATGAGTTTGCACTTTCCAACAGAAGAATATAGCCTACATCTTCAGATTAATGACAATTTAACAAGAGGAAAGAAAATACAGACAAAAAGTACACCTGCAGACATGCTGTACCCCGTGCGATCTTTCCGTTATGATTAAATTAACTTCTTTATCCATCCATTCATACAATATGACTTCCTAATGATTTTAATGTCAAAATCTGTATTACTGTCTTTCAACATGAATTAAAAATATAATCATTAGAAAAACGTACAAGAAAAAAAAATATACCATCAGAATTTAAACAGATATTATATATTTACATTAAATAAATATGTTCGTATACATTTGCAGAAGGTAAACTGGTCTGTCCCTGTTGTTCCAGACTTCCAGGCTACAGCAGTGTTGGCTCATGGTTACAGGCTGAGTAACACAAGCGCTCAGCCAGACTGTACTCTCACCGTCTGACTCAAACGCTCAGACTATCCTTCCAGTAACCTGCTTATTCTGAGCCCAAAATGTTCACAAATGCAAGCACAGCATTTAGCGTGATAATTAATAATTCCATTGGACCCTTTTCCGAACCTGTGACGAAGTAGCCCGTCACTAGTGAGCGGCAAGGTCAAACACACACTGCACCCACACAGGCACACACACACACCGTTTTCTCAGATGGGCCCTCATGCACACCGTTTTCAGTTATTTAAGTCCGTTTCTACACCTCATTTATTTAGCCATTTATTCAAACAGGATCTAAGCTAGCTAGCTAAAATGCGACCTAAAAGTTTATCACCAAACATTTAGCACGCTAATTGTGCATTCGTGAGGTGCACATGCGAACACACAAACACACTTACGCTATAAATACCGTAAAAGCATACACATACACACATTGTATTTTGCATTACAAACATCTTTATTGGAAGCATTCTTTTTGGAAGAGCTGCAAGTTACCTTGTTGCTTCTGGGTTGGTTGCTGCTGCGCCAGCACTTCCTGATTCCTACAGGTAGCGTAGGACCCAAACAGAGCCAGGGCAACTGGAGCTGGCTTTATGGTGCCTGACTAAAATTTGGGCGCATGCTAAATTCTTACAATCTGGGAAAACCCATTGAAGTAGGGGTTTTCCATGGTAATCAGATTAAATGGAAGTTAATGGAAAGTGCATTATTATAATGTTTAGGTGGTATGCTCCTTATAAATTGTATTATGCGCTATGATGTAATGGAAATGGAAAACAATAATACGATGAAGATGATTAATTATTGGGAACCCAACAATGATTTTGTGTTGGATTGGCTGGGGGGAGGGGCTACCTGTATAAAGTAGCTCTACCTCTGCCTCAAGAGAGAGAGGGGCTGGGATTTAAGTGGAAAAAGGTCCTGGAATGTTGAGGGCCATTTTGGCAGAAAATTAGTTTAGTGTTTGTGAATGTTTACCGTGTTTTTGTGAGTTTAAGTTGTTTGTTGTTTCATGTAATGTCTGTTTCAAAGTCAACGACCACTGTAAATATCCTGCACTCTATATCCACTGTAAATAAACACTAACACTGGTTGGAGAAATAGCAACGGCAACATTACCCACACCCAGACCAGGGCGTGACAGAACCTTTGTACATTTTAATTTTTGTAATATACTGCAGTGAATGGCACAAAGATAGTTCCACTGTGGTTTCAGGCAATTAATAGTTCTCCCATGGACATGCGTACTTCAGTTTAAAGCAGTTCATGGTTTTGCTGCACTTTTATAAAAAAAAACAAAAAAAACATCCAGAACTAAGCTAGAAAAAGCAGAGGGGTGTTAAATGCTTGTCTACCCTTTACAACATGGTTACTCAAATCAGGCCCACGTATCCAAATCCGGTCCTGGTTTTCCTATCTCTCAGGTAGTTAATTGAAGAATCAGTGCACATGATTGGCCAGAGTGTCTTTACACCTGACTCCCAGGTAAAGGGAGGGTGGAGAAACAGCAGCGCTCGACCCACGAGGACCGTGATTTGAGGAACCCTGCCTTTTGGTGTCACTGCTTTTTTTTCCCACTTTGTCAAAATACAGACTATCCAGATTAAACTTGGCAGGGATTGAAGCTGTTGGAGCTATTTTTGAGTTGAAGGGTAAAGGAAAAATGTGCTGCTACCTTGAATATTGTTTAGGGTGCTGTTTTCAGCTCTGAGTTCTGCAACATGCTGACTGCAGCGCATTGTGTTGTGACTGTGAGCAATGGGATAGGAAATGACACGCTTCCACACTGAGCAGTGGGACAGGAAATGACACACTTCCACACTGAAAAATGAGACAGGATATTACACGCTTCCATACTGAGCAGTGGGACAGGAAATGAAACACTTCAGTCGACGTCTGTCTCAGCTCAAGGCTACTGTCAATTACAGTGCCCCCTCGCCCAGAAAAACATAGATTTATAATATACAGACAATGTGAATGATAGTTATATAAAAGAGCCTCACACACACTCACACAGACACACACACACACACACACAGCGGAGGAGAGCTACGGCGGTAAAGCAGTGGAAACAGGCCGCTGTGGTTCCCCTCACCTCTGATCAGGACACCATCATACAGCTGATAAAACGCAATGGGCAGAGGGAGAGAGTGACCTCTGGAACCATGAATGACTTCAGCACAAATCAAACTCACCGGTGTGAATAAGAGAGTCGTGGTGAGGACACGCCAGCAGACTGGAGCAGTACCAGAGCGCAGAGCTGGGTAATAGTTGTATTAGTCTCTCATATAAAACACACACTGATGGTTTAATCCCCTCGTATTACAGAGCGGGGGCACCCTTCATCATCCCCACGAAAACAAGGCCCCCACGGAGACTCAGATCATGGGGGAGACCCACAAACACATGCTACACTCCTGCGTCTTTGTGTGGTTTCTCACCGGATAGTGGAAGAGTGGGACCTTTACACTGCTAAACCTTTCAACCTGTTCAACCCCTTTTCATCTTTGAGTAAACAGTGAGTGCAACCTTTAAAGATTTTTGGCGTGTATATGAGGAAGCATTTGCGAATGTCATGTTGCTCCATGGCAGCCGTCACTTCAAAAACACGACGGCGTTTGAACGCTAAAGTGAAAATAAGATTGCATCTGTTCTTTATTTCAAAACCATTGTGGAAAAGAAATCTGCTCGCAATTTAGACATTAGCATGTGCTGAAATTCCATTGAAAGCTCTTGCATTAAATAGGATATATGCCTTTTAATTCATTTCAATTTGCTGTTCCAATACATCTGGTTTCACACATATTTGAAGGAGACCTGAAATGCAGACCAAATGTATCTGTGATCAGCTGCTTTATAACAGACCTGCAGGTCAAGTGGTCTGTAAATGCCATGTTTGGGGAGAAAGCAAATGTTACCTACTGGACTCCCTACTAAACACAATTTACGTCACCAGTGACACTTTTTCCAAGGAACAGGAGTCTCAGAGACGGTGATGACACTCAGTAACTGATTGCTTTATTGCCTATACTCTTCCCTCCCAACCCTTCCGTTAGCCTGTGTCTCTCACTCTGAAAACAATAAACTCCCTATTGATCCTCTCTCACACAACAACTCTTCAAGGCCAAAAACACACTCTCCAAAGTTAATCACACGAAACAGCGTCAAACATTCAAGAGGTCTTGAAGTGCCATGTTTGGGGAAAAAGTGAAGACACGACGTTTCCTTCCTCTTCTTGCATTTTAAGAACTTCTGGAATTATTCAAGTGATTGCCATTTGAGTGTCAGTTCTGAATGAAAACAAAATCCTCACTTTTGGAAATTCAGAGATTTAAAATATTTAAAAAATATATATATATATATTTTGCAATTAACATCCCATCATGCTTAGGGTCATATATAAAAATGCTGGACAGGCCCAGTTGCCTGTTATTTTGGCTACCATGGCTAGAAGAAGAGATCTCAGTGACTTTGAGTGATGATTGTTGGGGCATGTTTGGCAGGAGTTTCAGTGTCAAAGACTGCTCAACTTGCTGATGTTTCATGAGGTACAGTGACGAAGGTGATGTTGACATGGAAGTCTGAGGGAAAGACATCATTAACTAGTGACAACTGTCGTCAAAAGTGCATATCCCTCTACTGTGATGTCTGTGCATTGCAAATGTTAACTGCAAATGTCAATTTTAGGCATGAGAAGGCAGTTTCATCCAGAACAGTCTGTCGAGAATTTCACATTTTACTATGGTTGTGTTGCAGTGAATGCATAAACCCCATATTCCATCTAAAAATGCACATTTGCTAATAAAGTGGTGCAAAGAACACAGGCAGTGGTCTACTGAGCAGTGGGGAAGGGTCATCTGGTCAGATGAGTCATCCTTCAACCTGTTCTCAACAAGTGGATTAGTGCATGTGCGGTGCACGCCAAAATAAACCAACAAGCCCGAGTGCCTGTTTCCCACGGTGAATGGTCCTCGTGGAAAGGTTGGGAAAAAGGTACTCAGTAAATTTAAAATGAGAACAATAGTGTAGATTGAATTGCCTGCCTCACATCTTTGCATTACACCACCGACAGCACACACAGTTGCACACACACTCTCTCTCACACACACACACACACACACACACACAGATATGCACACATATACACGCACACACACATATACACTCATGCACACATATACACTCACACACACACACAGATATGCACACATATACGCACGCACACACACACACACACACACATATATACACTCAGATATGCACACATATGCACTCACACGCACGCACACACACACACACACACCAGCTGAAAGCAAGCTCAGTCCTAATTGATGAGTGGTGTCCTCTGATAAGGAGGGTCAGGACATGAATACACATGGGGTTGAGCTGTGTGCACTTTCACAAGCTTCTCATCTGGACAACTTCTACTGAGCAGTGTAGTGCGCGCGCACACACACACACACACACACACACACACACACACACACACACACACATATACACACATACACACATACACACACACACACTATTGAGCACACAGAAGCTCTGAGGATCAGACAGAATGTTAATGCAATGTTAATGTAACACACACACTCACACACACTCACACACACACACTCACCCACACACACACAGACACATACAGGGTCTGAGGATCTGACAGAATGTTAACGCCCCAAAATGCTTTGAAATGGAAGAGATGAGTCTGCAGGACAGCTTTAAATATACACTTCAAAAGACCAATAAATCTTAAACAAGCACTCCAGCAAAGAAATAACTGTACCATTTTAAAAGGATATGACACACCATCTCCCACGCTGAGCTGCATTATAAAATAATCAGTGCTCATACATTATTTAAACTGAAATAAGTGCTGCTGAAATAACTAATGTCTGTCCAAAGTACACTAACAGGGATTGTGACAATTCTTCTGATCTGGAGAACAATTTTGGAATTGTTCTTATTTTCTTACCCACAGAAACTATGGTCACAGAAATTAAAATCAGAAATCTGTTCATAAAACTAAAAAAAAATGGATTCTCATTGTTGTCACAAAAAATGAACTGTTAGTAGACGCTTTTATCCAAAGTGATTTACGGTACTGAATGCATACATTTTTCAGTATATGTGGTCCTAGTGGGAATCAACAAGGCCTTCCAGTTGTGGAAATAGAACACAGTTCTGTTCCTCAAAGACATCCGAGCTGTATCATTAAGACAACAATGCATCTGCAAACAGTGAAAACAGCGATAATGCAACTGCAATACTGCGTTAATAACTGTGTAATACCATATTAATAACTGTGTAATACTGCATTAACAAGTACTGTGCAATACTGTGGTAACATTGCATTAATAACTGTAATACCACGTTAATAACTAACATTGCGTTAATAACTGTAATACTGCACTAATAACTATCCCAGTAAAGACAGCTAGAGCAACACTGTGTACGACTCAAGCCAGTAACTTGAGTACACACACTGTTCCTGCCTCCATATCTCATTAGGTCTGATTATGAGATCCCATCCCCAAACAAACCCTGCTCCATTCAGTGTGCACCATGTTATTACACAGCGTATTCACATCAATGTGCTGCGTCATTTAACAATTAACACGTTCAATTCCACCATTTCAACAAAGCCTTTAAGTCCCGTTGCCAGTCATCATCAGGTTTTCCAACATCGGACGCTTAAAGAAGAGTTCTTGTGAGATTGGCCAGAACAATGTGCCAGAAGCCTCTTAGGTTTCTGTCAGGTTTGATATGAACTAGGGATCAAACGCTTGAGCTATCCGTGTGACACTTTCACATTTGAGGTGACTTAAAACCTCCTTCGGAAACGTATTCAGGTTCAAAACTCAAATTCGTTTTCATTCTGTGACTACTCAAATCTTCTCAACTAGACTGAATAAATAAAAACTGTTTTAAAATGTGTCAGAGTTGTCCCTTTGTTCCGAGAAGCGCTTTGTTGATTCTGTTCTGAAAACTGTAGAGTCAAGAGAGAAGTGCCTGTCCACACACACAGGGACAAAAACCACTGCCAGCCAAAGGAATATGTCTAAACCTTTAATACTTTTCCTCTGGTGTTTTCTCTTAGGTTATAAACCGCTAAAAGCACAGTGCCCTGTGCTCACACTGCAGCACTTAAGGTAACGAGGGTGGATCCATGAGCAGAGGAAGTCCAGGAAAATGATTTGTTTTGCTCTACCAAGCTTTTATTGGTGAAGATAGATTGGAGCCTTTCTTTCTCCATCTCTCCGCTCCTCTGATTGCTAGGCAGATAACTCATATTTTCAATCGTTATTGACAGGTGTTATTCCTGCTGTCTGGAAAACGGCTCATGTCGTCCCCTGCATAAGGGTGGTGACAGATGTGACCCAAATAACTATAGACCAATTTCTAAATTGTCTTGTTTAGCTAAAATGTTGGAATCTTTAGTTAATCAACAGCTTAAGGAATTCCTCTCGGCTAACTCTGTTTTAAATCCGCTTCAGTCAGGGTTCAGGCCTCAGCACAGCACTGTTTCTGCTGTCACTTTGGTTTTAAATGATATTGTCAATGCCTTGGACAGGAAAAAACACTGTGCAGCCATCCTTGTAGATCTCTCCAAGGCATTTGACACTGTAGATCATCCCTTGCTCTTAGACATACTCACTAAGATTGGTTTTAGCTCTGGTGCCTTTTCCTGGTTCCAGAACTATCTCTCTGATCGGCAACAGTCGGTGACCTTGGGATCCATTAGTTCAGAGTTCCTGCCGATTACTAAGGGTGTTCCTCAAGGTTCAATTTTGGGTCCTGTTCTTTTCACAATCTATATTAACAATATTTTTCATCTATATCAAACTGTCATATCCATCTGTACGCGGATGATACAATATTGTATAGTATTGCTGATTCTGCTGATTTAGCTGTAAAAATGTGCAATTATCTTTTGATACTCTCCAAACTGCATTCACTGATCTTAAACTTGTTCTTAATGCTCAGAAAACTAAGTTTATGTTGTTCTCCAGGGCTAGAGCTAATAGTAGCTCAGACTTCCGTATTTTAACTTATCATGGATCTCTCATTGAGAGAGTCTCAGTCTATAAATATCTTGGTATTTGGATTGATGAGAAACTCACTTTTAGGACCCACACAGGGCTGGACTGGCTATATAGTCTACCGGGCAAATGCCCGGTGGGCCGATCTAGTTTTGGGCCGGTAGGGCCTCGGTAGGGCCGGTAGAATCATTTTATATATATTATACCACGGACCGGGTGTTCCGAGGGCGCAATAAATTTTTCGCGCATATAAACGAACTGGTCTCAGCTTCTTTTCGCAGCACACCCCGCCCCGTCGACAGATTTATTCGCGCAGCACCCCGGTCGACAGAAAATGCGGCGCTCGCACCGGGTGCCGGGCAGTCTGAGCGCGAAATGGCAGGGCCGATTTTTTCTCCCAGTCCAGCCCTGGACCCACATAGATAAGCTTGTCAATAAACTTAGGCAAAAAATTGTTTTTCTGTACAGAAATAAATCTAGTTTTCCTTTGCTTTGTAGAAAAAGAGTTGTTGAAGCTGTTTTCATGTCTGTATTAGATTATGGTGATGTGATCTATAGGCAAGCCTCTGCTTCTACTTTTAAGTCTCTGGATGCTGTTTACCATTCTGCCATTAGGTTTATTACTGGAGATCCCTATAGGACTCATCATTGTATTCTGTATGCTAATGTTGGATGGTCTTCCCTCTCTCAGAGACGGGACAAGCATATGTATATTTTCATCTATAAGGCCCTTCTAGGCAAACTTCCATCCTATATTACCTCAATGCTTGTCCTGTCCTCCGGCCATTATCACACTCGGTCCTGTGACCGGCTTTCATTAGACATCCCAACAGTTCGGACTGAGCTGGGTAAATCTGCGTTTTCGTTTTATGCTCCTGATGCCTGGAACTCTCTCCAAATGTCTTTTAAACTGGATTCTTTAGTTCCCCTTAGTCATTTTAAAGCATTACTTCTGAATCATTTTACTTCTGCATGTACTTGTTTTATCTGAATTTTATGTTGTATCTTTTATCTTATATTTATTATAGTATTTGTTTTTTATTTTTTATAGTAATTGTTTCTGGAATGATTTTAATGTACTCGACATCACTGTAAATGAGGTTCGCACCTCAGCTGATCTTCGAGGCTAAATAAAGGTTAAATGAAATGAAAGTGAAATTTTAGAAAGGGCACTGTATTGGTGTGTGTTGGTACATGTTGAGTGACATATATACACACATATATATAACCTACCAGTCATTTTCAAACAGTGGCCTTTGGTGCCCTGTAAGAAGATAATTTCAAGTCTTTCAGTCTTAATTTAAAAAGGAGGGCTGTTGCAAGTCAAATCACATCTTCTCTTGTCATTTCCCACTTTAACACAATAAGGCTCATATTTGTGTCCTTCTGACTTATTTTTCTTCAACATTAAACATGTAACAAAATCCAATGAAAATATGAATGTTCTTTTAAGAGCAGCACACACATGCAAATGTATGTATTCACTGTGTGTATTCACTGTGAGTCTCTTTGGATAAAAGTGTATAAGGTGTATATTATTATATGTTATTATTGTAATTCTACAGCACCTCTACGTGAGTGTATTCCCCTTAGAGTTCAGCTGAAACACGTTTGCACTGAATTGATGGATTAGGACATGCAATACAACACTATGCATTTACAAGTGTTTTTGTTTATGCACCACATCTGATTCTCTAATTAAAAGGATCTTACAGGTTTTTATTGTTAACTTTGAGATGAACTGCCCACAGTTGGTGAACAGACCGCTCGTGTAGTTGGTTCACAGTGCTGATTCTGCGTTTAACACCACACTGCTCTGACACGTCTCCCAATCCTCCCTCCTCCTTCCTCCCTCCTCCCTCCATCCCTCCTCCCTCCATCCCCTGCCTAATTACTCAGCACCCCCAACCGCTGGCCATCTGTCTGTCCGTCCCCTGTTCTACCCCAAGAAGCAGAACAAATGGCCCTCCTCAGAGTAGAGTCACTTCCTCCCCACCATCTGTCTCCCCTCTGAGGGCTCACCTCACCCATCCCATTTCCTTTCACTCAGACCTGCAGTGAAGCGGCCATCTTATAAAGATGTTTATATTTTTAAAGCACTTTACTTGGGAACTGCATTGTCCCATGTGTTTGTTTTAATAATGATCAAAAGTGTAATACTACTAAAACTATGTAAACTATGAACACTATCACTACCACTGCGAAGAATTAGACTGCACTCAAAAAATGATTCAGGCCCTTCTTAGATGTGACACATTTTAATATTGTTTGTTTTATTTAAATATATCTCTTTTAGACATTATACATATGTATTTAATGCATGTAACACAAAATGTATTAATAGTTTCGCTTATAAGATTCCTGAATGCAAAATAAATGAGTTTAATCGGGAGGGACCACCCTTTGCGCATGTGCAGACCGCGCCCTCAGTCTTTGCGTTCACCGTTTTCTGCGTGTGGCTGCAAGGAGGTCAGAGCTGGGTCCGACGACAGGTGCAAGTCCATTCTTTGGTAAGTATTCGTTTTTGAAATAGTTAATGTCGCTGTCAAATACTGTGCATT
>JAINUG010001376.1:0-23889 GCA_029706075.1 Aldrovandia affinis | reverse complement strand
TAAATGGTCTGTTAGTTGGACTGTAAGTCAGTCGGTTGTCTTTCCAGAAACAAAAATTACAGTGTCATCTGCATACATTTGAATTCCTGCTCCTGGACACAATCTGGCAGATCGTTTATATACAAAACTAAAGAGAAGTGGTCCTTAGTACTGATCCCTGAGGAATTCCTGTTTGACTTGAATGATGATTTAAGTATTGTTTGTGACTACATTGTTCACAATTTTGTAGGTAGGAGTCGAACCATGTGAGTTTTGAAAGCAAAATATCATGATTTACAGTGTCGAATGCTTTCTGAGGTTAAGAAATACTGCCCTTACCAGTTTACCTTTATCAAGGGAGAAATTTAATGTTTTTCCAGTAGGAAGAAGTTTGCACTCACAGTGGTAGAACATTTGTAATGAAAGCCAAATTGTTGAGGATGAAGATAATGGAAATTTCCGGCTTAACAAGTGCATCGCTGTGTGTCTTAAAAAATTCTACATCTAGGTTGAACATGTCTTTTTGAATATGTGGTGGTAAATTTGCCAAATATTTCCTGCACTTCAAATATGTTGTAATCAATCAGGAAGTAACAGTCCACTTTACACATGGCTTGATGAACACTTTTGCCCTGCAGCCCGGGAGACTGCACCAAACATACTGGCCGTTCTGGTTGCGGTAGATCAGATATAACAGCCCACGACCAGCTAGCTAACACAAACACAACTGAACTATTACACACACATAACAGGTTATTAGAACATTTTAACGGTTAACACAGCGGGAACACACAAACACAAAACTGTGTGCTCCCATGATGCTCTGCGCGCACATTTAAATGAGCGACCCTCCCAGGATCGCTACAATATATTGTGTTGCACTCTCATGACATGCTCTCTCATGATGCCAGGAACAGCAGAATTGACCTTTACCTCCTCAATATACTTTGAATTCGAGCATGAGACCGAAGAATAGCGTATCGACAAGTTAAAATACATATTTCAAAAATCTTTAATGTCTAAATTTTAAAAACAGAAGCTGGAAAAAAAAAAAAAAAAGAATGGCAGGTCAAAAAGAAGGGAAGCTGACACTGGATTTATTTTATGCAAACGTGAAAGATGTATATGTCTCCAGAGCCCTAGGCCCTCTTGGTTGTTCAGAACATGATATATCTGATACCCAAGTACGAGCCTGTACTCCAACAACAGCGGACCACAGTGTGCTCCAGTCGACACCAGAAGCATGTCAGAGAGTGCAGGATGGCTTTCAATGTATGGACTGGTGTTTTTTTAACTCCGGAACTGGGGTTGATAACAATATTGACTCTCTTATTATTGATTCTCAAAATAAAAAGCTACGGGTGACCAGGGAAATTGCTTTGAAAGGGGGCCTCCAATAGCATAGCGGTCTAACGCTCACATATTGGCTGGTCCTTTATGAGTGCTGCCTATCACGGTCGCGGTTCAAAACCCGACTGTACCAGATCACTCCTGGTGGGGAGCCCCAATCGGGGCTGTCTGCTCCAGGGGGAGGGGAGAAGGAGAGCTGGCTCACCAAGGAACAGTAGGGCGACCTCGTAAACAGGGTTGGGCGAGTTTAGTCTCAGAGGAGGCGAACATTGCCTCAAGGTATTAGCTTTTTAATATTAGTTCGAGGGGGAGGGTAAATCGAAAAAAATAAATAGAGGGTATAATTGGCTACCAAATTGGGAGAAAATTGGGAGAAAAAATCTGAAATTTTTTTAAACATTTTTTTAATGCTTTGTATGTTAAATAACGGGCTTCTGTACATTGAGATGTAATGTTACCAGAGGTGGAAAGAGTACTGAGAAATCTTACTCAAGTACAAGTATTCTTACTTTAGTGAAAATTAACTCAAGTAGAAGTAAAAGTACTAGTCCAGGAAATAACTCAAGTATGAGTAAAAAAGTAGCCTATTTAAAAGTACTCAAGTACTACGAGTAAGAGTAAATTTGCGTTCTTAAATATATATTGTGGTGTCCCCAGGGGTTGGGCGACACTCACGGACCTTGCAGAGGGCGTAGGCAAGTGCAAGAACAAGGAGGAGGCAGTAATATAAACCAAAATGATAATTTATTATTCTAACACGAATAATGACAACACATGTGTCTTCGGGGGAATACAAACAAAGTCCACAAATCCTTATCTCGTTGTCCAAGTCCGTTCCGTTGTCCAAAATCCAGTTCCAAGTTCCGTAATCCAGTCCGTAGTCAAAAGCCAAAGCAATCCAATTTCAAAGACACACACACAAAAACACACTCCAACACTCTTTAAATCCTGGCTGGTCAACCGACTTCCACAGGTTTCTCTCTCTCTCTCCAAACACACAGCACTCCTTCCCACTCACATTCCTACTCCTCTCCCAGTGTAGTGGAATCAACCCTTTAAATAGGCCTTGAAATGGCCTTCAGCTGGTCGTTAGTCCCGTTACTTCCACTCGGCTCAGGTGTTTCTGTGGTCTGCTGGGAAATGTAGTGTTTCCTGGCGCCCATGTGTTGTAGGCCAGGCAGCCATTTTGTTGTGCAGCCCCTTGGTCTGCCACACACCCTCCTCCTCAGCTCTGACCTTGGTAGGGCTGAGCGGCCTATGTCCAGCAGCCACCAGGAGGTCCCCTCTCCAGGTCCACTCAGGCAGTGCTCCGCCAGGATCAAATGTCCAGATTCCATTTCCATTCATTGCCTGAAAAAGCATCTGGCAGACATTACTGAGTGACGCAAGTTGCTCACCTTGTTTGCCACCAACTGGCCATAGATGGGTACTGGCACTGGGGTCCAAGGATGGAATGGTTACCGCTCTTGCGCTGGTCCTCACCAGTCCTCCATGGCTCCTCCAGAAAACCTTGCGCAGCATTTCATTCCTTGGCTTTTTCTTCCACGTTCCTTTTGCTTTCAGGGGTCAAGTGGGGTAATTGGGGAAAATACACTCTTCAACTGGTGGTTAGCTGGATCCTTGAATTTCACATTTTTCACATGTTCCTTCAAATCATCTTTCCATAGACATTTCCTAGGGTCATTCCTTTTCATTTTCATTCTGTTTGGTTTCCGGTTTCTCTTCAGGTGAGAGCTTCTGAACTCCCATTCTTTTCTCGGTCTTAACTTTATTGATGGCGACGGACTCACCACATCAGGAGATGGTTGGGCCTTCAACCAGGCCTCCTCAGCCATAGTCAAGAGACTTTGTTCAAAACTATGGTCCCACCATAGCTCCTCGTCTGCATACTGCTCCTCTAGTCCCCTCGAAGGTCCGGCAGGCTGAGTGGGACTGGGGACCATTGACCCCACTCCAACATCTGGTCATCATCTCTTGCCAGCTCCACTGGCTGCGAGATCTCCACCTGCGTGCCAAAATCTCTCATGACCGGAACACATTTTACACATTCAAGTTCTTTGCTCACCTCGTCCAGTTGATTTTGTACTTCAAGCAGCGTTTCGGTTTGTATTTTCAATACTTCATGAAATGATTTCTCTGTGGCCCGCTGCTGGGCTTCTTTTTGGTCCAGTCTCTCACTCAAGACCTGCATTTCCTCTTGCAGTATAGGAGCTCTTCTTTTTTTCTTTTGTTCGGTCAGGAGGGCTGTAGAGGCGGTTCGTGAAGTTCCTGTAAAGCAAACATCTCCTCTTCTTGCTTTACAGCAAGGGTCTTCACCTGCTCCAACTGTGTCTCCAGCTCCTGCCTTCCCTCACGCTCTTGCTCCACTCTGCTCCGGAGTTGCTCCGCCTCGGACGCATGGTTCTCCGCTTCTCTCCTTAGCTCCGCCTCCTTCTGGGCAAGCCTGGTCTGGACATCCTCCAAGGCCCTGGCATATTCCGCTTTAGCCTGGTCTTGGGACTCCTGGATGTCCCGACACTGCAGATGCTTCTTGTCCAACATCTGTGTTAGGTTTCTTACCTTTTCTTCAAGCGCCAGGTTGTGGGCCTTTACCTGCCTCACTTCATCGCCCAGGGATGCTTTGTCCTTTGCAGCTCCCCAGCCCTGATTCCCAGCACTCTCAGGGAGTTGCTGTGCTCCTCCAGCAGTTGCCCCACTGCCAGCAGGTGGCGCTCCTCTGAGGTCCCCAACTCCACCTTTGCCCTGTCCAGCTCAGTCTGGGCCCTCTTCAGCCGTTGGACCTCCTGGAGGGTGACTCGCCATTGGTCCTCCACCATGGCCGCCCGTCTCTGGTTCTTCACCAGGTCCTTCTTTTGGTCACAACAACATTGCTCCAGTTTGTGGATCTTGTCCTGTTTGCCCTTGATTACATCATGCCTCTCCCAACTCCGTCTCCAAAACAGCACATTTATCTTTCTCATTGATATGCGGCTTTTGTGGCCTACCTGGGATCTTTTCCCTCTTTTCCCTAGGGGGCACCACAGAGCAGGGGTGGCCATTCTTCTCTTTGACCTTTCCTTCCTTTGGGTCTTTCCAGCCCACTTCTTCCCTCCTGGAACACTCACTGGGTTGGTGGCCATACTCCAGACAGCACATGCACCATGGGGCACCACTTTGTGCCAATTGGGCCTGCTCCTTGTTCCAAGCCTCCATGGCTGGGCCTACTGTCCAGTCACCTTCCATCAGCGTGCCTTTTTCTTTCAAAAATGCCCAAAATGAATCCTGCTGCACTACCTCCTCTTGCCTATCAGTGATGCCCTCTGCCCGCATCCTCCACCATATGTGGTGTCCCCAGGGTTGGGCGACACTCACGGACCTTGCAGAGGGCGTAGGCAAGTGCAAGAACAAGGAGGAGGCAGTAATATAAACCAAAATGATAATTTATTATTCTAACACGAATAATGACAACACAAAACAAAGGGTGGGGTCTTCGGGGGAATACAAACAAAGTCCACAAATCCTTATCTCGTTGTCCAAGTCCGTTCCGTTGTCCAAAATCCAGTTCCAAGTTCCGTAATCCAGTCCGTAGTCAAAAGCCAAAGCAATCCAATTTCAAAGACACACACACAAAAACACACTCCAACACTCTCTTTAAATCCTGGCTGGTCAACCGACTTCCACAGGTTTCTCTCTCTCTCCAAACACACAGCACTCCTTCCCACTCACATTCCTACTCCTCTCCCAGTGTAGTGGGAATCAACCCTTTAAATAGGCGAAATGGCCTTCAGCTGGTCGTTAGTCCCGTTACTTCCACTCGGCTCAGGTGTTTCTGTGGTCTGCTGGGAAATGTAGTGTTTCCTGGCACCCATGTGTTGTAGGCCAGGCAGCCATTTTGTTGTGCAGCCTTGGTCTGCCACAATATATATATATATATATATATATATATATATATATATATATATATATATATATATATATATACTGTATACATATATCTTGTTTTTTACCCTATATTTACCTATATTGCCTACAGTAATTCGATTTCACACATCCTGCACATGTTACCAGTGTTACCTAAGCTGTCCTAATGCATGTCATTAACCAGGAAGAGAAAAATAGTATTCAGAAAAACCTTTAATACAATTTTGTTGAGACAGCATGTATGTATCTGTATGTAAAATACATATTAACAAAAATCAAATGCTCTGATATTGTAAAGGACATACTGTACATGTACAAATAAAAATAACTTAAAATAAAATACAATATAATAATAAAATTGGGACCCTTACTCAATCACTCAGTTTGGCTCAACGTCAACCCCTCAGTATGTGGTTCTGATGATAGCTCACTTAATATTACTGTAAATATACAGTACACAATACAAGTATGAAATCCCTTTTATTTTTTCCAAATTATGTTTTTTCCATTTTAATTTAGGGGTTAGGATCGATAATTTTTATTTTATATATATATATATATATATATTATTATTTTTAATGACTTTGCTCTCTGACAGCCTCAAAGTGAAAACCAAGTTGTGATGTGATAGGGCTCCAGCATCTTTCCTACACTCTGAACTTGCTGTTGAGTTTTAGCAGCAGTTGGTTCTCAAAATTGGCACAGTCTATCCTGGCTCGCTTAGCTGTGAAGAGCAGCCCTGCACAGCTAAAGAGCCGCTCGCAGGCAGCAGAGTCAGGTAGGCCAGTGTTTACTTTCAGGGACAGCTTCTTGATGCTAGGAAATGAATGGAGTAGATCCATCTTATCTGAGGTTAGGGAACTCGGCTTGTAACATTAAGGTTGCAGGTTCAATCCCCAGGTGGGACACTGCTGTTGTACCCTTGAGCAAGGTACTTAACCTGAATTGCTTCAGTTAATATCCAGCTGTATAAATGGATTGTAAAGAAATGTAAACTGTAAGTCGCTCTGGATAAGAGCATCTGCTAAATGCCTGTAATGAGAGGCAGGCCAGTTAACCATCCAATTCCCCTGCTTGGGACTTCCTGGGCTTGAATGAGAAGAAGTCATCATCATCAGAAGAGACTCTCTATGGTTCAGCCATGGTGTGTAGATGAGCTTTGATGTAGTCCAAACCTGTATTGTTGTCAAACACAATTACACACTGTCACACGCCACGTGACAATCCCCGGACGGAATAGAGCAGTCTGGAAACAGGGGTGGAGTTTTCGGTCTACGGACCGGATTCTTTATTAATTCTTTGGAACTGTTCTCTGATCCCGACACGGGCAGAGAACCAGACCGGGAGTTCTCTCAAACAAACAAACAAAACTAAATCTGTCCGTCGCCCTCACGGGTTCGGGACACAAAACCCATAAACGTTAAACACAACAAAACTATCAAACAATCAGCGGAAACTTTCCAGTTCCCGTTTTCCTTTTACTTCGCTTTTTCTTTCTTTCTTTATTTTCTTCTCCTCGGTCTCCCACGCCTTTTCTTTCTTGTTCCAGCCACCTACTGAAGAGAGCAGAGCAGTTTTCAAGCACACCGATGTGATTAGCAACACACTAGCTGCTCTGCCAGTAGCCGTGGCCGCTAATCGCCTGATCCGCTGCTGAGACCGGGACGCCTTCCACACCCCTCCATCGCCAGAATGTGACCAGGGCCCAATTCGGTTCGACAGACTCCCCCCCCCTCCCTGGAGAGGAAGTCTGCGCACCCATTCGCGGACCTTGGCCGATGGATCACTCGGAAGCAAAAGGGTTGTAATGCAAGATACCACCGAGTGATCCTTGCGTTGGTGTCCTTCATTATGTGTAGCCACTGGAGGGGTGCATGGTCGGGTGTAGGGGTAAAGGTCTTGCCTAGGAGGTAGTACCTGAGGGTGAGAGAGGCCCACTTGATCGCCAAACACTCTTTCTCTATTGCGCTGTAGCGGGCCTCTCTCGGAGTAAGCTTCCGACTGATGTAACATACCGGTCGCTCCTCCCCCCCACGCTCCTGGGACAAGACTGCCCCCAGCCCCTATCCGAGGCGTCGGTCTGCAAAACAAAAGGCAGGGAGAAATCAGGGCTGATTAGCAGAGGGCCGCCACATAGAATCGCTTTTATCCTCAGGAACGCCGCCTGACACTGCTCCGTCCACTGGACCGGATCTGAGATCAGTTAGGGGACTGGCTAGTGCCGAAAAGCCAGGAATAAACCGGCGATAATAATTTGCCAGTCCCAAAAAGGATCTCACCTGTTTTTTAGACTTGGGCTGTGGGCAGGCCGAAACGGCCGCGGTTTTATCAATCAAAGGTCGGACCTGCCCCCCGCCCAAGAGGAACCCCAGATACCGTACCTCTCTCCGCCCAATAGCGCACTTGCCTGGGTTAGCAGTGAGCCCCGTTCCCCTCAGCGTCTGTAGGACGGCCCGCAAATGCTGCATATGCCGCTCCCAATCATTGCTATAGATGACAATGTCATCCAAATATGCTGCGGCATATGCAGCATGCGGTCGAAGTAGCCTATCCATTAGGCGCTGAAAGGTGGCTGGAGCCCCATGCAGACCGAAAGGCAAGGTCAGGAATTGGTGTAAGTTTAACGGAGTAGAGAATGCCGACTTTTCCTGGACGCTGGAGACAAGGGAATCTGCCAGTAGCCCTTGGTTAAATCCAGTGTCAAATAAAAGCGAGCAGTGCCCGACCGATCCAGCAGCTCGTCAACCCGGGGCATTGGATAGGCATCGAATTTCGATACTGCGTTAACTTTCCGGTAGTCCACACAGAATCGAACAGACCCATCAGGCTTAGGTACAAGCACAATGGGGCTGCACCAGTTACTACTAGATTCCTCTATGACTCCCATGTCCAGCATTTTTTCTAATTCTTCCTGTTCAGGCAAGCGATATGGCCGACTCCTAATCACGGTGCCTGGCGGGGTCTGAATGTGGTGTTCAGTCAAGTCAGTTCGCCCGGGTAAGGGCGAAAACACGTCAGAAAAACAGCGCTGTAAATTACTCACCTCTGCCCGCTGGCCCGGCGTAAGATGGCCACCAACGGGGACCGGAAGTCTCGTACTTTCAATTGGAATTTCCGGTCCCAGCTCATCTCGGGGATTTTCTGGCATGGCGAGCGAAACAGGGTCTACCACCTCCCACCATTTGAATTAATTTAGGTGGTATATCTGACGTGACCCACCTCTATCCGAGTGAATGACTTCATAATCAACATCCCCCACTCGCCGTGTAACCTCAAAGGGCCCTTGCCACTTTGCGAGTAGTTTAGATGCTGACGTTGGGAGTAACACTAGGACTTGATCTCCCGGTTGAAACTTTTGCAATTGTGTCCCCCTGTTATATTGCCATCTCTGTCGTTCCTGGGCCTTGAGCAAATGTTCTCGTGTGAAATTTGACCGAGTGAGTGCAGCTTTGCTCGTAGGTCCATGACGTATTGAATTTCATTTTTGCTGGGGCTAGGATTTTCCTCCCAAGTTTCTCTTAACAAATCCAGAATACCCCTGGGACGTCGCCCATATAATAATTCGAACGGGGAAAACCCGGAGGCATGGGAAACCTCTCTGACGGCAAACATCAGTGGATCAATTAGTTTGTCCCAATTCTTTAAATCGGTTTTAAAGAACTTCCGCATCATGGATTTCAATGTCTGATTGAACTGCTCTACCAGCCCGTCAGTTTGTGGGTGGTATACGCTAGTTCGAATCGACATGATGTCCAATAATGCGTACAGTTCTTTTGTGTTTTCGTGACATAAATGAAGTGCCTTGATCAGTGAGAATCTCTTTTGGAATTCCCACCCGGGAGAAAAAGTGGAACAACTCCTCCGCAATAGTCTTTGCAGATATATTGCGGAGGGGTACAGCTCGGGGTATCGCGTTGCATAATCTCGATAACTAATACAAAGCGGTACCCTTTGGCACTCCGATCAAATGGCCCGATAAGGTCCATTCAATTCTTTCGAACGGGACCTCTATTAACAGCAAGGGTTGCAATGGAGCTTTTGGGATTGCCGCTGGGTTTACTTTTTGGCATTCGGGGCACGCCGCACACCACCGACGGACGTTATCTCGAATGCCCGGCCAATAAAATCGAGCCATTATCCGGGATAGTGTTCTATCCTGTCCTAAATGACCCGCCATGGGATTGCTATGAGCCGCCTGGAAAACCATTTCCCGACGGCTTTTGGGCAGCAATAACTATGTGAGTACTTCTCCTGTATAGACGTCCCGACACACGCGATACAGTTTATCTTGTAAAATACAAAAATAGGGGTATGTCACCACCCGCTCTGGGTCAAGCAGCTGGCCATCGATTTTAATCACTTGTCTAGCTACTCGACTGAGCGTTTTGTCCTGCGATTGTTCGAGGGAGAAATCAGTCACTCTGGCGAATCGGGGAAGTTCGCCGGCCCCGCCCGCGTTTCCCCGAAGCAACCTTTCGGTTACCTCGGGTTGTTGCGGAGAGAGAGCCGATGGCCCCTCCCCTGGGTCGTCGTCATCTGTGACGTCATCCCCCCCAGTTGCTACAAGACGATAGCGAACACACCCCCGTCGGGCCCCTTCCGCAATCTCCTTTCTAACTATATCCTTAAAACCCGGCCAATCGTGTCCCAAAATCAGCGGAAGGGGGGTGCGAGGAGTAACCCCTGCCACCATGCTATGCTTTTTTCCCCCAATATAAAATTCAATCCGGGCGGTTGGATAGTAGTGTACATCACCATGTATGCACCTTATCGCCACCTCTCTGAGACCGACGCCTTCCACACACACACTTACAAATGCATCTCAAAAGAAATGCTCTAATTGTAACAACATAGTTATCTATCGTATCACTTAAGATTGCATTAGGCCAAACAGGACATTCAAAAGCTGCAAGTGATAGTATGTCAGGTGTTTTCAGTCCTCAAAAGTAGTCCAATGTCAACATTAATCTGTCTGGTGATATCTTTTGTGTAGTTTGAGCTATATGCCTTTATCCAAAATAAATGGAAAAGAGAGGAACTTATAAACTTATAAAATAAATTACACATTGGGTTTAAGGTATATAGATGGATCTACACAACAAATGGGTCTCATAAGGCCACTCCTCAGGTTTGAAAATACGTGACAAACTTTAGAAAGTAATGAAAGCTTACCTCGTTGTATGATGTCAGCGTTGTCTGTCCATGAAGTTTTGAACTTGGGCAAAAGGATGGATGTGGCGATGAGCTCAGGATCCTGCATCATTTCTCCAAAGCACTTTTGGATACCCTGCTCTATGGCTTGAACAAGTGGAAGACACACCTTGACCTTGTTTGCTGTTGCCATCCTCTTGAGCTTTACTTCAAGCTGGTAGATGGTTGGCAGCAGCCACCCCATATGAGTGTTGGTCTCAGATTGCAGAATATTCAAAGCCCTAACCAGAGGCTTCATCACGGTGCAGTATTCAGACAGGAATGCTATTAATGCAGGGTTCAGCATGTAAGACATCATTTAACACCTGTTAGTATAATAATCGATGGTGAATGAGTAGAGTTCCCCCCATACACACACACACCTTGATATGTAAAGCGCTTTGGATGCCTTGAAAAGCCGGATTCAACCGGAAGCGCTCAACGCAGCTGCACGCCTCCTGACTCTCTCTCGCTCTTTAGATTAGTTTTTAGTAATTTTCGTGTTTAACTTCGTGATTGAACTATTTTATCCGCATGCTGAGCTGAGACCCCTAACCACTGCCCAGCCCCACCAACAACTGAACTGTCCCCTCCCCCTCCTACCTCCTCACACCCCACTGTATCACTGTGTCACTTATCACTTTAGCACTCATCACTTTATACTGCCATCCAGTGATGTGCAATATTGTACATCTATCTTACTTATTATATTATATATATTATATTATTATATTATTATATTATATATTATATATTATATTATATTTATATATTATATTTTACTATCTTATAATTTTTTTAAACAATTTATTACTGTATTCTATTGTGTACTGTTGTGTTGTGTTGTGAAGAGAGATCCATGGGAACAACAAATCTCACTGCCATGTACGCATGTGTACGTGATCAATAAAAACTTGAACTTGAAATCCAATCAATTATTATTATTGATTGATTCAACGGGCGGCACGGTGGTGCAGTGGATAGCACTGTCGCCTCACAGCAAGAAGGTCTCGGGTTCGAATCCAGGCCGGGGCCTTTCTGTGCGGAGTTTGCATGTTCTCCCGTGTCCGCGTGGGTTTCCTCCGGGTACTCCGGTTTCCTCCCACAGTCCAAAGACATGCACGTTAGGCTAATTGGAGAGTCTAAATTGCCCGTGGGTATGAGTGTGTGAGTGAATGGTGTGTGTGCCCTGTGATGGATTGGCGACCTGTCCAGGGTGTATTCCTGCCTCTCGCCCGGAACGCATGCTGGGATAGGCTCCAGCACCCCCCCCCCGCGACCCTGACCAGGAATAAGCGGCTTAGACAATGGATGGATGGATGGATTGATTCAACTTTATTGTCATTGCACAGAGTACAACTAAATGCCAACAAAATTATTATCGCCACATGGTACATGCAATTATACTGGGTTTACTGTAAGTGTTACTTACATTTTAATTTTGAATTCTGCACACACGTTGCTAATGGCCTCTTCCCCCTGCTCGTTCAGAATGTGTGTGATTCTCTCCACAGCCATGTATTGGGAATTCCACCTGGTTTTGTTTGGCCGGATGAACTGCAGCTTGCATTCAGAGTCCACCACCTCAAAGGCCAAAGATGACCATCCTGTCTTATTCCACATCGCCTGGCATTTTCCAAATGCTGCTCGCGACAGTCTTTTGTAGGTGTCACTTTTGCCCTCGGCCTCGACAGAGTCTCCTGTTGCTATGAGGTTTAAAAGATGACAAGCGCACCGTTGATGTTTTGGTAACTGGAATTCCAGACCATTGTCATTTTCCAAGATGTTGAAGGTGTCTCCGTATTCGATGTGAAGGGCTTCAAGGGCGCCAGCGAGAACTTCAAAAGTGTGTGACCCCTTCAAACGTTTGCAAGCGAGGGCAGCAGGTTTCCTTTCCAGGGTAGTTTCATCAATCCAGTGCGATGTTACGCCAATGTAGCTCCACTGCCTTGCTGACCAGCAATCTGTGGTTATAGCTACATACTGTTGCTGGCTCAAGTGTGCCATCACACTTTTTTTCATATCTGTAGCGGCCTCCTGGATCCGAGTGCCCACAGTTGGTTTTGAAATGACAGAACAGGTAGGCTGTAGAGTGGTTATTACGTTTTTGAATGCTGGGAGCTCAACAACTGAAAAAGGCTGGAGACCCTCACATACAAAGTCAATGACAAGCTTGTCGGCTGTAGACTGTAGCACACGGCTGACGTGAGGAGAGCTTTTAAAAGAGTAAACCCTCGGAAGTCACCAGGGCCAGATGGCATTCCAGGCCGTGTCCTCAGAGCGTGCGCCGACCAGCTAG
Source organism: Aldrovandia affinis (assembly GCA_029706075.1). NCBI lineage: Eukaryota > Metazoa > Chordata > Actinopteri > Notacanthiformes > Halosauridae > Aldrovandia > Aldrovandia affinis. Next base: position 11,171 of record JAINUG010001376.1, on the reverse strand, counting down.
CGGAGGTATTTACCTCTATATTAAACCTCTCCCTGAACCAGTCTGCAGTCCCCACCTGTTTCAAACAGACAACCATTGTCCCCGTACCAAAGAAACATCCCATCATCTGCCTGAATGACTACCGCCCTGTTGCACTCACCTCTATCATCATGAAGTGCTTTGACCGGCTAGTCAGAACCCACATCTGCTCCTCCCTTCCTGACACCTTGGACCCCCTTCAATTCGCATACTGTCCCAATAGATCTACGGACGACGCCATCTCCCTGACTTCCTGACGGGCAGACCCCAGGTAGTGAGAATGGGTAACCTCTCCTCTTCTGCACTGACCCTGAGCACAGGAGCCCCTCAGGGCTGTGTACTCAGTCCCCTCCTGTATGACCTGTTCACACATGACTGTGTGGCCACGCGCAGCTCCAATATCATCCTCAAGTTTGCAGATGACACCACCATCCTGGGTCTCATCTCCAACAATGATGAGACTGCCTACAGAGAGGAGGTCAACGTCTTGGCAACATGGTGCCAGGACAACAACCTCTCTCTCAATGTCTGCAAGACTAGGGAGATGATTGTGGACATCGGGAAGCGACAGGGGGGAGGGGGTCACGCCCCCATTCACATCGATGGAGCTGAAGTGGAGAGAGTCTCCTGCTTCAAGTTCCTCGGTGTGTTCATCAATGATGACCTCTCCTGGTCCAAGCAATCGGACGCGGCAGTAAAAACATGCCCAAAAGCTTACTTGCCCAAAATACTTCCTGAGGAGACTCAAGAAGTTTGGGATGTCTGTCAAAACTTTAACCAACTTCTACAGGTGCACTATTGAGAGCATTCTCACTGGCTGCATTACTACCTGGTACGGCAGCTGCTCCGCTGCTGATTGCAAGGCCCTCCAAAGGGTGGTGAAGACAGCGGGGCGCATCATTGGCTGCTACCTCCCCTCCGTGCAAGGCATCTACCACACACGATGCCTTAGGAAAGCACGGAAAATCATAAAAGACTACAGCCACCCAGGCTATGGACTGTTCTCGCTGCTGCTGTCTGGTAAACGTTACCGGAGCATCCGGGCACGGACTATCAGACTCACTAACAGTTTTTTCCCCCAGGCCATCAGGCTTCTCAACCAGCAACACTAATCTCAGTGATCACATTGATCACATCATCACCCCAATGTGTACTCTAATCACTTTGTATGTACATTAAATGCACATCACCTCAATTTAAATGCACATATCCATCGGCACTACTTTACTTTATATTAATATATTTAAAACTCTTATTCTACTGTCTATATTCCCCCTTTTTACTGGTTCTGGAACTGTTACAAATGTTTAATGTTTACTGTTTTTCTGTTATGTATATTTCTGCTATTGGTTGTTGCTTGCCATGTCCCAAGAATTTAATTGTTCAGAATGACCTTGTGTTATTCTGTGCACTTGATAAATAAAACACTTTGATTTTGACACACTTGGGGGCTCCTCCTGACACCATGTCTGTGATCTTCGTTTGCTTATTAGGTACACAGTGGGGGGAACTGGAAGATGTCCGCTTGTTTCTCCCCATTACTATGCAGTCGTCATAGTCCTTAACTTTGGATGGATGTATCCTCTGTGAAGACAACAATTCATACGTATAAATGAATGCCAAATTACATTTTTTAAATAAGCAGTCTGTTTTAAAGACTTGGTGAATAAGATACAGATTCCATTAACTTAAGTGTGCATAATTGGACACAGAAAAATAGAATTAAACAATGGGAATTCTCAAATCTTAAAATCAGTATTTTCTCGCTCATTCCAAACAAACAGCTATATCTAGGGCTGTGGTGGTAAAAATAAATAAGGTGGGTAAACTATAAATGTCTGTGGCAGCTCTCTCATGCCGTTATAAAAAAAGGTGGATAAACTATAAACTTCAGTCACCCATGAGACAAGATACAGTAGTATATGAGACAAGAACAACTGAAACCCAATCATATCCCTATAAATATCTAATTTTATTATCATCATCATCATCATCATCATCATCATCACCGCCTCTAACAGAGAGGAACCGCATTCTCCAGGTAGGCTAAGGCTACCACAGAACCCATTATCATTCAGATATGTCAAGGGACCACTTTGAAAATGGCCATGTCAGTTTTTCCCCTCGCCAAAATGTTGCCTAACGTTAGCGCGTTATTTGCCCCCCTACCATGACATGGTTGGTACCAAAAGATGCCTTAGGTCTTCTGGTTTCATATAGTAGTTTCGATTCACTTTAACTTAAAAAAATTAGTCCACTAGCGCGCAATAACAAGTTATGTTTAAATAATTTAAACATGATGGAATCATTAAACTTACCTTAACATGTTTCCGCAGGTTAGATGATGAGTTCTTGTAAGCAGATATCTCGACCAGCCGAGGGAGGCAGAGCTTACATTGCATTATGAAGTTACCATTTTTCTTGTTCTTGTCTTTGATACTGAACAGCTTTTTCAGATGCGGCCAGGGATGCTCAGTTTCGTTATCTCCTTTGTCAGACTAGCTAGTAGAGCTGCTAGCAACAGGCTCCGCAACAGCAATATCAGAATCATTATCAGACAAATCCTTTTTCTGTCATCACAATTGTGTGGATCAGCTACTGCACAAACGTAAACTTTTGGCGCTTTTTTTTGTTTGGCACTCTAAACCAAGGAACAAAAATGCGGAAGTGATTCTGGACCTGTTAGCGAATAGCAAACAGTCCCTTCTTCTTCTTTGGGTTTTAATGGCAGCTTGTACCCATTATGTTGCACTACTGCCATCTTCTGGAGTTAGCGAACAGTCCCAATGCTACCGTGCTGTTTTCAGTGTGGTGTGCAAAAGAAAAACCTGAATTTAATATACTCTTACTCATTTGTAAATTTAAAAGTACTCAAGTAAGAGTAAAAGTATAGCATTTTTAAAATACTGTAAAAGTACAGATCCTCAAAAAACCTACTCAAGTACTTTTACTTGAGTACTTTTACTTGAGTACTTTCCACCTCTGAATGTTACTAACTTAGCTAGCTATGACCATGTTGTCCAAGTCAACCCTAAATAAAAGATGTTTGCTAGTTTGCTGCTAGGTCCACCAAAGATGTTTGCCTCAGTGATTGGTTGTCAGTTGTAAATCAGCTAATCATAGGCGATCTCTTTGACAGAAAACAAAGGTCCCATCCAAATGACGGACATGTAGTCCTGTGTGATCGAACCCACAACCTTGGCCATGCTCTACCAACTGAGCTATATATTATGTACCAGATTTTATTGTTAACTAAATATAGAGAACATGGGCATTTTATATAAAAATATATATCTGAATGTCTACTACTGCAAAAAATTGGCTAAATAATAATATTGACAAGGAAGCTATATAAAGCTTGGAATTGGGTCTACGTAATGTCATGGACTCCTGGGGACAAAAATATAGACTAACAAATTACTCCACGGTCAAATAGGTCTTGGTAATCATGGTGTCAGGCACACTAGGACTGAAGGAATGGGGGGTGGCCAGCTGAATCCCAGGTGCACACTTCGGAGTGACCTGTGCTGGTTGGCATCCTCTTCGGTCTCATTTAATGCTATTAATAGCCTAAACAGAATCATTCACATTATTACATGTATAATTTACAGTAAATATCCAGCGGTATGTCCGTGTGTCTATGTGCGCATGCGCATGTGTACGTATATGTGTGTGTCCATCCAGTTGGATGGTGAGATCTTGACTCTGCTCAAGCCAGTATTTCACTTTTCCAGTAAACCCTTTTCAGGCTTTTTCAGATGGTAGAGCATTCCATAACAATGTGCCTTTTATGGAGAGGGATGACTGACCAAAAATGTTTTGTGTTGTGCTATTCCATGCAATATTTAACTTTTTTTTATGTTGTGATTGTTACGTGCGGTAAATGCAGACCTGGACCCAAAAGCGGACTCGACACGGAGATGGTAATTGCGCTCCGCTCAGGGGGCGTTTAATCACGGAACAAATAAAAGTGACGGAAACAAGCCGTCCAAAAACAAACAGGCAAAACAGGAAAGCCGTGCGGCTAAATAAACGAGAAACAGGGAATCCAAAAACAACCGGCAAAAAACAGGAAAGCCGTGCGGCCACTAAACAAGAAACAAAATAAACACAGGCAGATTCAGGAATATTCGCGAAGTCAGGAACAGGTAACCAAACGAAAGCAGTGCTAGAAAAACTAGTACGCAAAGGCAATGGGCTAAACGAGTGCCGGGTTTAAATAGGCAAAAGCATTAACTAATAAGGGCAGCGTGCAGAATGTGTTAGGGGAAAACAATGTGACAGGCTAAACGAAACGAGGGAACAAGAAACAGATTGGGGCAGCGTGCAAAATGTGCAGGGAACAACAATTGTCACAGGCTAAACGAAACGAGGGAACAAGAAACAGATTGGGGCAGCGTGCAAAATGTGCAGGGAACAACAATTGACAGATTGCGGCGGCCGCCCATAACACAGACAACCCAGGAGAACGCAAAACCAGACATGACACGCAAGGAACAAAGTGGCAGAAAAACACAAGGAAAGTGAACAGGGCGGACAGCGATGTAACAGAACCCCTCAACGGAGCCTCCTGGCGACCCACCAGGCCTGTTCTTCTGAGGGTGGGTTCGGTGGAAGTCTCGAATGAGGGAAGGGTCAAGGATGAGCTGGCGGGAAACCCAGCTCCTCTCCTCGGGGCCATAACCCTCCCAGTCCACCAAATATTGGTGGCCCCGACCCTGCGCCGAATGTCCAGGATGCGCCGGACGGTGTATGCTGGGGCGTTGTCGATGATCCGGGGCGGAGGGGAACGGCCGGAGGGCACAGTGAGCTGGTAGTGACAGGTTTGATCTTTGAGACGTGAAAGACGGGGTGAATCTTGAGGGCTGGAGGGAGTTGGAGTTTGACAGCAGAGGGGTTGATGATAGACTGTACCTTGTATGGACCGATGTAACGTGGCTGGAGTTTCTGGAGGTGGACTGGAGGGGAATGTCAGTGGTGGAGAGCCAGACTTGCTGTCCCGGAGAGTATTGGGGGCCGCGTCTGCGGTGGCGGTCCGCCAGGCGTTGAGTGCGCGCGGTGGAGCGACGGAGAGCAGAGCGGGTGTCCTCCCAAATCCGAATACAGCGCCGGATGTGGGTTTGCACAGACGGGACGGAGATCTCCTCCTCCTGGGCCAGGAACAGGGGGCTGATACCTAGGGAGCACTCGAAGGGGGAGACCAGTGGCAGAGCTGGTTAGGGAATTGTGCGCATACTCAACCCAGGGTAGCAGATTGCTCCAGGAGGAGGGGTTCCGGTCTGTGATGCACCGCAGTGCAGTCCCCAGGTCTTGGTTGGCCCTCTCGGTCTGGCCATTCGTCTGGGGGTGGTAGCCGGAGGACAGGCTGACAGAGGCCCCCAGGGCCTGGCAAAACGACTTCCAGACGTGGGAGGAAAACTGGGGACCACGGTCCGACACAACGTCGACGGGGGATCCCATGTAAGCGAACCACGTGCTGGACCAGGAGCTCTGCGGTCTCTGAGGCTGAGGGAAGCTTGGGAAGGGGAACGAAATGGACTGCTTTGGAGAATCGGTCGACAATGGTCAAAATAGTGTCGTTACCTTCAGAGGGGGGGAGTCCACAGACAAAGTCCAGACCAATGTGACTCCAAGGACGACCTGGGATGGGTAGGGGACGGAGGAGACCGCTGGCGGGCTGGTGGGATGCCTTGCTCCTGGCGCAGGTGGTGCAGGCCAGTACGAACTCCCGGGCGTCCGCGCGGCGGACGGCCACCAAAAGCTGCGTTTGAGCAGCGACAGGGTGCGCTGGAACCCGGGGTGGCAGGCCAGACGGGGAGTGCGTCCACTGCAGGACCTGGGAATGGACGGAAACAGGGACAAACAGGTGAGGGCTGGGGTTAGGTCTGGGGTCAGGTTGAGTGGCCTGGGCCTCCTGATCTGCCTCTCAATTCCCAGGTCACTGCAGCAACCACACAGGAGGGGGACAGGATGGTGTCGGGACTCGTCTGTCCGGTTTTGGAGGAGAATTGGCGGGAGAGGGCGTGGGGTTTTAGGTTACGGGATCCGGGTCTGTATGTGATGGTGAAGTTGAAGCGGCCAAAGAACAGAGCCCACCGGGCCTGGCGAGAACTGAGTCTCTTGGCCGACTGGATATATGCCAGGTTTTTGTGGTCGGTCCAGACGATAAATGAGTGTTCCGCTCCCTCCAACAAATGTCGCCACTCCTCCAGGGCGAGTTTGACCGCCAGCAACTCCCGATTCCCAACGTCGTAGTTGCGCTCGGCGGGGACAGCCCTACGGGAGTAGAAGGCGCAAGGATGGAGCTTTTGGTCCTTACCTGCGTTGGGACAAGATGGCCCCCACCCCGGAGTCCGAGGCATCCACCTCCACCACGAACTGACGAGACACCTCAGGATGGACCAGGACAGGAGCGGAAGTGAAGCGGTTCTTTAAACCGATGAAGGCGGCTTCAGCTTCAGGGTTCCAGGAGAAGGGGATGGATGGGGAGGTGAGTCGGGTGAGGGGTTCAGCTACCCTGCTGTAGTCCCGAATGAATCGCCGGTAAAGTTTGCAAACCCCAGGAATTGTTGCAATTCCTTTACCGATGACGGTTGAGGCCACTCCACCACCGCCTGGATCTTGGCCGGGTCTGGTCTCACCTGTCCACACTCCACGATGTACCCCAGGAAGCTCACCGACGAGGCGTGGAATTCGCACTTCTCCGCCTTGACAAACAGTTGGTTCTCCCACAACCTCTCCAAGACCTGCCGGACATGGGTAGTGTGTTCCTGTAGGTTGCGGGAGAAAATTAAAATGTCGTCAAGGTAGACGAAGACAGAGCGTTGAGAAAGTCCCGGAGCACATCGTTGACCAACGCCTGGAACACAGCGGGGCGTTGGTGAGCCCGAACGGCATCACCAGGTACTCGAAGTGGCCCAGGGGATGTTGAACGCCCCGTCTTCCACTCGTCCCCTTCCCGGATTCGAACAAGGTGGTAGGCGTTACGGAGGTCCAATTTAGAAAAAAATAGTGGCCTCCTGTAGAGGTTCGAATGCGGAGTTGATGAGAGTAGAGGGTACTTGTTTTTAACGGTGATGGCGTTGAGGTTGCGGTAGTCGATGCAGGGACGGAGTGACTTGTCCTTCTTGGCCCGCGAAGAAGAACCCTGCACCGACTGGGGATGAGGAGGGTCGGATGATGCCTGCCGCCAGTGAGTCATGAATATATGACTCCATCGCTGCTCTCTCCGGCCGCGAGATGTTGAAGAGGCGACCGGAAGGCAGGGGAGCCCGGGAAGCAGGTCGATGCATAGTCATAGGGCCTATGAGGGGGCAAACAAGAGGCTCGGCTCTTGCTGAACACCTCCGCCAGGTCGTGATACATGGGGGAACCGAGGACATGTCTGGAGGAACCAACCTGGCGGGAGGTGAAGCACCCTCCGTGGGTGCTCGAGCCGACTGGAGGCAAGTGGCGTGACAGTAGGGACTCCAGCTCTGGATCTTGCTGGTGATCCAGTTCAGATGAGGGTTGTGGAGTTGGAGCCAGGGTTGGCCGAGAACCAGAGGGGACTGGGGTGAGGAGATGACCAGGAGCTGAATGGTCTCACGGTGGTTGCCGGACAGGATGAGCTGTAGGGGTTCGGGTGGTGTGAGTGACCTGGGCTAGGAGGTTCCCATCCAGTCCGTGGACCCGGAGAGGGACGGCAAGAAGACGAGTGGCGATGCCAGCCTGTCGCACTAGCTGGGCATCAATGAAATCTCCATCCGCCCCGAGTCCACTAGGGCACACAGCGACAGGGTTGACGGTTCCAGTTGAGCGTGGCCTTCAACTGGAAGCGAGACTGGGCGGTTGTGGAGCCCTGGGTGTGGCTCACCAGTAGGCCCAGTTTTACTGGTGAGCCTGGGCTTTTGGTCGCGACGGGCAGGTGGCCAGGTAGTGGCCCGTGTTACACAATAGAGGCAAACTCCCGCCTGAGTCTCCGCTATGCGTTCCTCCGGGAGAGGTGAGCTCTGCCCAGCTGCATGGGCTCTTCAGTTGCAAGCCCCGGGCTGACCGTTGCTCGTGGTTCGGGAGAGGAAGGAATCAGGAGGTGACGGAGAAGAAGAGCTCGCTGGGGTGAGGTGACCGGTCTTCTCCCTCCGACGCTCCCGCAAGCGGTTGTCGACCCTGATGGCAAGGGAAACCAGAGCGCCGAGGAGTCAGGGTAGTCCCTCGTAGCCAGCTCGTCCTTCACCACTTCACCTAACCTGTTCGGAAGGCCCTTGGAGCGACGTCATTCCAAGCGGATTCCGCCGCCAGGGTTCTGAACACCACCGCGTACTCCGCCACGCTGCGGTCCCCCTTGACGGAGATGGAATAAGCGCTGGGAGGCATCCTTCCCACCCACCGGGTGATCAAAAACCTTCCTCATTTCTGTCACGAATGTGGAGTACTGGGAACTGGCTGGGAGCTGGCTGTCCCAGATGGCAGTGGCCCACTCCAGCGCCCTACCCCAAGGCAGCCCATGATGAATGCGTCCTTGCCGGCTCAGAGCCGTATGAAGATGGTTGTAGGTGGAAGATGAGGTCGCATTGCGAGGAACCCCTGCAGTTCCCCAAATCGCCATAATAGCGATCCGGGTGGGGAATGCGGGTTCCTGGGTTGTCCAACCGGCAGGCTGGCAGGCGCGATGACGCAGGGGTTGGGAGAAGTCGTGCGTCAGAAGAGAGACGTTGGAGCTGAGTTGGGACACCTGTTCTCCCACCTGAGAAATATGGCCTCCCATACTCCTCAGTGCCTCCATAGTCTCCTTCATGTGTCGCCTGCTGGTCTATACGAGCCTCCTGGCAGGCGAGTAGGTGGTGGAAGCGCAGTCGAGTCTGCTGGGTCCATAATGGCGCTTTGCGTTCTGTTACGTCGTGAAATGCAGACCTGGACCAAAGCGGACTCGACACGGAGATGGTATGCGCTCCGCTCAGGGGCGTTAATCACGGAACAAATAAAAGTGACGGAAACAAGCCGTCCAAAACAAACAGGCAAAACAGGAAAGCCGTGCGGCTAAATAAACGAAACAGGGAATCCAAAACAACCGGCAAAAAACAGGAAAGCCGTGCGGCCACTAAACAAGAAACAAAATAAACACAGGCAGATTCAGGAATATTCGCGAAGTCAGGAACAGGTAACCAAACGAAGTGCTAGAAAAACTAGTACGCAAAGGCAATGGGCTAAACGAGTGCCGGGTTTAAATAGGCAAAAGCATTAACTAATAAGGGCAGCGTGCAGAATGTGTTAGGGGAAAACAATGTGACAGGCTAAACGAAACGAGGGAACAAGAAACAGATTGGGGCAGCGTGCAAAATGTGCAGGGAACAACAATTGTCACAGGCTAAACGAAACGAGGGAACAAGAAACAGATTGGGGCAGCGTGCAAAATGTGCAGGGAACAACAATTGACAGATTGCGTGGCCGCGCCCCGCAACACAGACAACCCAGGAGAACGCAAAAACCAGACATGACACGCAAGGAACAAAGTGGCAGAAAAACACAAGGAAAGTGAACAGGGCGGACAGCGATGTAACAGTGATATTCCTTTGTGTGTTATTTGTTTCTCATATTTCTCAAGTTTGCCATCATTGCCAATGCTTGTCTCACTGGTAGATTGACAGCCCTACAACCCTAAAGATTCAACCAGAACTGACAATTGGAAATGGGCTGGCAATGATTGCAACCTTCACTTAGATGGCTTGTGTTGTCACCGGATAGGCCACCTGGTTGCAGCCACCAGCCTATTACCGTACCTTGCTCGCATGTATCACAGTGTGATGCGTGCTAGCAAAGGGGGAATGATAGCAGCCTGTAACAAAGACTGATACCGCACCAAACATTTTAACTTACCGTGCAAAGCACAGCAGACATGTGAAAATTGTATCACATGTCAACGATTCAATGTGGGAAAACCAGTACCAACAAACACATCCTCCAGTATCGCATCCTCCCTCCTTTGGTCTGGTTGTAAATATACAAATAGATATTATAGAGACAAATATCACTGGGAAATTATTAAAGAACTATGTCACGCCTGCAACTTAGACAGGTTCCACCACCAGACGGAGCCCAATGCGCCAGCATGCGTCACCACCTTTATCCTTCGGAAAATGGACATGCATCTGATGGATGATGCAAGGATACCATTTTGGAGCTAACAAAATGTATAAGGGTTATACAGGTGCAGGTGAAAGAGGCCCAGATGCCCCTGATGACTTCGCCTGGCACTCCCTGAAGCCAGGCAACTGACTGCTCAGCAAAACTTCACAAAAGGGGACCCCTGGAGCCATGTTGGAAATGTTCCAGATCCTACTCTTCACCCTCTCAGCAGTGCAATGGCTGGCCCACCTGGACACACGTCACCAGTGCAAGAGAGTCCCCCCTCAGATGCAACTCTTCTTCCTGCTCTTAACAGGAGCCTCACAAAGGGAAGTGAGTTGGGTACCGAGGAGGTGACATGCTAGTTACCTCTCCCTCCCAGGACAACCAATACTGAAGAAATGAAGCTGCTAAATCTGGGCTGGAAGGTTGCAGTGAAGAACGCAAGAAAAGAAGGCGAAAAGTACGGTCAAGAGAAGAAAACACTGTTGATGTTACCAATTAAATTCTGCATTCCCCAGATATAAGGACCAAAAACTCTTACTATATACAGATAATAACAAAATAACACAAAAGGGGGATTGTGGAAGAAAAAATTATTCCGCTTTTATAATGTTGAAATACTGTTACCTTCGTGCCAAAAGATCAAATCTGTCCCTATGTGGCATCTTCTTACAGCAGGGGAGGACCCCTGTTGTTTCCCTTTACATTTGTCAAAATCCCAGTAGGTTTCCATCCTGAGTTACATACAGTCATGCCCAGTTCCTGATTTAAATAAAGTTAATGCTCTGTTCCTCCCCTTTATTTTGTTTACCTCCCCTTTTGTTTTATTTACTATAAATATGGAGTTTAAACCTGGAGATGGGAGATCTGATCCTATGAGATATGGGTCTTCATGCAGCTGTGTGTGAATAAAGCTTTTATTCTATTCAAGAGAAGTTCTCTCTGATCCTAGTGATTTTTCCCATGACAGGTCCATGCATCCATAACGGATCAACAGGGACGGACAAATGTCACTTGCACACAACGCTGAGCGGTGACTGTTAGCC
>JAINUG010001375.1:2500-20000 GCA_029706075.1 Aldrovandia affinis | reverse complement strand
CTTCCATGGGAGTTGTAGTTTGATATTAATTTGCCGATTCATATTAATTCCTTATTTTATTAATAATTTCCTCATTGTTTCAATTGTCACTTTCTTTGATATCATGGAGAAAGTTTTTGTCCCATTCAAAATGAATGGCTTCAGAAACTCAGTTTCCACTTTCCCAGTATATTGAGGTGGGTTTTGATTCTCACATGGTATTCTGTATGAATATAATCATTGGTGGAATTTCTCCCCAATCTTTGATTGGCTAATTGACTGTACAGAGTTGACAGTGCCCTGTTCATTGAGGAGATTAGATTGAGCCCTGCTGATTGGAGCTCAGACTCAGTGCGTTGGTAGTCTTGCTCTGACGTTGTATAATGTTTCAGTGGGTATGGCAGTTTAATAGTGGGGTGTTAATATAGTACATAAAAAAGTTTATTGGATTTGATTCAATTTACTCCAAAATTTGCCTCATAGCTGATTACAACAATCCTTTTTCAAAAAGTTAGTGTGGATGGTGGCTGTTGAATTGCATTTTCAGGAAGGTCTCTACTTGCTATAGGTGTGTTTCTGTAGAGTATGTAGAAGTGCGTTGCTGTAGAGTGTGTACTGTAGAGTGTGTTACTGCAGAGTGTGTAGAGTGTGTTACTGTAGAGTGTGTAGAGTGTGTTACTGCAGAGTGTGTAGAGTGTATTACTGTAAGTGTGTTACTGTAGAGTGTGTAGAGTGTGTAGAATGTGTTACTGCAGAGTGTGTAGAGTGTGTTTCTGTAGAGTGTGTTGTATGTTGCTGTACAGTGTGTTTCTGTAAGTGTGTTGTATGTTGCTGTAGAGTATGTTGCTATAGAGTGCGTTGCTGTAGAGTGTGTAGAGTATGTTGCTGTAGAGTGTGTTGATGAAAGAGTGAGTTTCTGTAGATTGGGTTTTTAGCTGCTGCAGATTTGAAATGTAAAATGTAAATGTAAAATGAAATGTGTAATTTCAGACAGTGTAATTTCAGCACGAGTCATCCATTGAGATAGTAAATAAATATTTTTAGCCGAGAATAAAGATTGCTCCCACCTTTTGAATTACTGCCATTGATCTGCGCAGTCAGTGTTTAAATCTGAAAGCGAGAGATGCATAGTGCTCCTTTTATGCACCATAAAATGTCACACATAAAATACCAAGCAGTGGGAAGGAACGTGTATCGCAGAAGGGGACTGATCGTGTGCCTATGTGTGTATCACAGAGGACTGATCATCTTCTATGTGTGTATCACAGAGGACTGATCATCTTCCTGTGTGCATCTCAAGAGGGACTGATCGTGTGTCTTTTCACCCTTTCCAGGCAATCCAGTGGAACTGTCATTAAAACCAGGTAAAGTGTGCTCGGGGGTTGGGGACAGGCAAACAAATCAAATCAAATTTATTTGTATAGTGCTTTTCACAATAGGGTGCTACGAATTGTCACAAAGCAGCTTAACAGAGGGGAACAGGCCTAGACCCCCTAAAAGCAAGGCTAAAGGCAACAGTGGCAAGGAAAAACACAACATACACAATGTGAACACAGCACTACACAACATACACAATGCTAACCTAGCACTACACAACATACACAATGCTAACACAACATACTACACTAAAGCCTCTATATGCTTCTAAGTAACTTGTGCGACCTGTGCACTCTGTAATATATACGTCTGCAAAGGCTATGCGCAGCCTATGCAACATGGTGTCCTTACACTTCTGTACACTAGTAGGTGTCAATGTATTGAACAAGGTCGATAAAGTTTTCATGAATGCAGGGAAACTCCTGTACCTTCTTCAGCCAATCTTTCCTGAAGCTGGTTCATTTTATACCGTGTCGAACAAATGATGCTGGCTATCTATATGGTTAGCTACCAGCTCGATGAACTGTGACCTATGAACTATGACTCTGACAGCTCCACCTCCATTTGCTAACCAACCAATCAATGATGCGCAACATCTACGTGAATGGTTGCGCTGCGGTCACAGATTTTAGTGCTAGGTACGCGACACCTTCTCTGAAACCCCCTCTGCGTGGGTCACAAGGTTGCGTTGATGTTGCAGGGCCCTGGTTGTGTTTGTCGTGTTGTTGTCCTTCGAGCATGTAGAGGCCTTAACACAACATACGCAACATACACTCTAGTAACACAACATCCACAGCACTAATGCAGAGGCCTGGCAGGCAAGCAGGCTGTTGTCTGACAGTGAGCAGACGGTCAGTGTGTGGGGCGAGTAGCAGGAATCCTCCCTGCTTTCTCTCTGGAACACGTACAAGTGTTTGATGCGTAGCGTCTGTTTTTCCCTGCAAGACAACAGTGCACATTTGGCGTTTTGAAGACTAGAAACAACATGCTTTTTTGTTGTTTTAAGTGGCTTATAGGTATTTTGAATGTTTCAAACACAGCTATCTCTCATTTTTAAACGACCATAGAATATAAATGTCCCTCAAGAACTATATCGACGGGATGCATTTTGCAAAAGCTGTCTTTAGTTATTGTATTCTGTCTTATTATCTTACTGTAAACACATTCTGCTTGCTGTGTCCTGGCATTTTGGCAGCACGCCTTGAAGGTTTTCACTAATTCTTACCTGGGTCAGTGGGAGGAGCTAACCTGTCTGTGTGCTCACTGTGTCCCCATCTCTGGCTCTGCCTGTGACCTGTGGCTCTCTCTGTGACTCCCTGGCGCCCCCTGTGACTCCCTGGCGCCCCCTGTGACCCCAGCCTGGGTGAGTTCTACCGCGAGGCCATCGAGCACTGCCGCAGCTACAACGCCCGTTTGCGGCCGGAACGCTCCATGCGGCTGCCCTTCCTGGACTCCCAGACAGGCGTGGCCCAGAGCAACTGCTACATCTGGATGGAAGACTCACCGAGGTCAGGTGTGTGTGTGTGTGTGTGTGTGTGTGTGTGAGTGTGTGAGGATGAGTATGTGTGTGTGTGCCTGTGAGTATGTGTGTGCTTGTGCTTGAGTGTGTGAGTGTGGTGAGGTGTGTTTGTGAGTGTGCTTCTGAGTGTTGCTTGTGTGTGTGTGTGTGTGTGTGTGTGTGCTTGTGTGTGTGTGTGTGTAGTGTGAGTGAGTGTGTTTGTGAGTGTGCTTCTGTTGTTGTGTTGTGTGTGTGTGTGTGTGTGTGTGTGTGTGTGTGTGTGTGTGTATGTGAGAGAGAGTGTGCTTGTGCGTGTGTGTGTTGGTTTCCTACATTTTTATTAACAGTTAGAATCATATTATTTTAAGGGCTGAATGAAAATACTAAAAGCTAAACAAACACCAATGTGTGCAGGAGTGCGCGAGCTGCTCTAACAGAAAAGAGACACAGAAACCTCTCTGGCGTACATGAGGACAAAGGAAGGAAATCTGTGTGTGTGTGTGTGTGTGTGTGTGTGTGTGTGTGTGTGTGTGTCTGTGTGAGTGTGTGTGTGTGTCTGTGTCTGTGTGTGTGTTGTGTTTGTGTGTGTGTAGTAATATGAGTTTGAATGCATTCATATTTAGGTGTGTGCCAGCTGCCATGGTGACTTAGAGTTAGAAGATATTTGCATCAGTGACAGTTGGTGGTTTGTGATTGGTTGGCGCAGGGTCGCGCCTGGACAGATCTACACCCCTACCCCGCCCGATGCTGGCGGAAGAAGAGACGGCTAAACATGCTGGAGGACCTCACCTTGGGCCCTGTGGGTTTAAAACAGGTGAGAGTACCTGGGCGACATCTCACACACCTTGTCTTAATGAGCGAGAGGAACTGTGTCTCTCTCAGCTTCAGTTTGTCGGTTTTGTCGCGTTATTGTGTGTCGTTAGTCTATTTTATGTCAGTCTGTTTTATGCTTTTAATGTTGCTGTTTACGTTTTAGATTATTTAAAAAAATATATTATTTGATAGATTATGTCTATGTAAAATGTATTTTCAATTCAGCTTGGCGGCTGCCACATTATGGTACATTATGGTATCTTATCTTATTTTGTATAAACAAATAAACCGTTTACTACTGCTGCTATGAGGTACCCAACAAAATTCAACATTTTTACAATGTTACTGTGATGCTTTCATAATGTTCTGCATTTGTTGGGTTGTAACAGTGAGGTGGTTACAGCATGGCTTGGTATGAAGTTTGGGTTAGAGTATGACACCGTATGTGTGAAAAGCGCTGTACAAATAAAATTGATTTGATTTGATTTGATGTGTTTGAGGTTTGGTATTATATTATTGGGTTTACAGCACAGCCCTCTGTTGGCAGATTACGAGGTGTCTCTGAAGAAGGAGGGGGGTGCCGGACGGCCAGTGCTGGAGTCACTGCTCAGCGCCGAGATTCTGGACAGGAAGCTGGAGGCCAAGGAGGAGGAGCCAATGAGCGAAAGTGCCAGGTGTGACACGGAGTCAAACATATCATTCAGCACAGAGTCAAACACAATATTCAGCACAGAGTCAAACACAATATTCAGCACAGAGTCAAACACAATATTCAGCACGGAGTCAAACACAATATTTAGCACAGAGTCAAACACAATATTTAGCACAGAGTCAAGCACAACATTCAGCACGGAGTCAAACAACAACATTCAGCACAGAGTCAACACAACATTCAGCACGGAGTCAAAACACTACATTCAGCACGGAGTCAAACACTACATTCAGCACAGAGTCAAACACAACATTCAGCACAGAGTCAAAAACACAACATTCAGTACGGAGTCAAACACAACATTCAACACAGAATCAAACACAACATTCAGCACGGAGTCAAACACATTATTCAGCACAGAGTCAAACACAACATTCGGCACAGAGTCAAGCACAACATTCAGCACAGAGTCAAACACAACATTCAGCACAGAGTCAAGCACAACATTCAGCACAGAGTCAAACACAACATTCAGCACGGAGTCAAGCACAATATTTAGCACCGAAAACACAACATTCAGCACAGAGTCAAACACAACATTCAGCACAGAGTCAAACACAACATTCAGCACAGAGTCAAACACATTATTCAGCATAGAGTCAAGCTGGGCATCAGCACAGAGTCAAACACAATGGCACAGAGTCAAACAACATCAGCAAATAATCAAATGGGCAGGCCTCTCTCTGTGCCTGATGGGCAGGCCTCTCTCTCTCTGTGCCTGACGGGCATGCTCTCTCTGTGCCTGACGGGCAGATCTCTCTCTGTGCCTGATGGGCAGGCCTCTCTCTGTGCCTGATGGGCAGGCCTCTCTCTCTGTGCCTGACGGGCAGGCCTCTCTCTGTGCCTGATGGGCAGATCTCTCTCTCTGCCTGATGGGCAGGCCTCTCTCTGTGCCTGATGGGCAGGCCTCTCTCTGCCTGATGGGCAGGCCTCTCTCTGTGCCTGATGGGCAGGCCTCTCTCTGTGCCTGATGGGCAGGCCTCTCTCTGTGCCTGATGGGCAGGGCTCTCTCTCTGTGCCTGACGGGCAGCGTCTCTCTTGCAGAAGCTGTTGGTGGGTGACCTGCCTCACGAGCTGGAAGTGGAGCTGGAGCTGGACGACCTTCCCAAACGCAAGAATCGCAACAGAGGCCGGGTAAGGGGGAGAGAAAGTCTCTAGGCTCTCTCCTTTCCAGGCTGCCGGGAGCACGGCCCTGCCCTGACCTCGTCCCAGGACTCGTCCTAGCTGCTTTTTTTCGGGGTACCGCATCGCTACTCCATTTCAGAAAGCGCACCTATCTTCTGGACAATTATTTTCAACCATAATTGCAAATACAAGCTATTTCCTGTTCCTGTTTTAATCCCTCCCTCTGGGCTGCTTATAAATGCATTTCTCAGCTTTACAGATCTTATTAGTATTGTGTGTGTGTGTGTGTGTGATGTTTGTGTGTGTGTGTGTGTGATGTTGAGTCTGTGAGTGTGTGTGTGTGTGTGTGTTTTGAGTGTGTGTGTGTGAGTGATGTTTGAGTGTGTGTGTGTGAGTTTGTGTGTGTATGTGATGTGTGAGTGTGTGTGTGTGATGTTTGAGTGTGTGTGTGTGAGTGATGTTTGAGTGTGTGTGTGTGTGTGTGATGTTTGAGTCTGTGTGTGTGAGTGATGTTTGAGTGTGTGTGTGTGTGTGTGTGATGTTTGAGTCTGTGTGTGTGTGAGTGTGTGTGTATGACTGTGTGTGTGATGTTTGAGTGTGTGTGTGTGTGTGTGTGTGATGTTTGTGTGTGTGTGTGTGTGATGTTTGAGTGTGTGTGTGTGTGTGAGTGATGTGTGTGTGTGTGTGTGTGTGTGTGTGTGTGATGTTTGAGTGTGTGTGTGTGTGTGTGTGTATGTGTGTGTGTGTGTGATGTTTGAGTGTGTGTGTGTGTGTGTGTGTGTGTGTGTGTGTGTGTGTGTTGTTTGAGTGTGTGTCCCTCTCCAGTCCTGTGGCATGGGGGGAGTGAGGAGGAAGCAGGAGCTGGTGTCGCTGGAGGACAGAGATAAGCCCTATGTGTGTGACAGTAAGTACACCAGCATGGGATACCTCACAGACACGAGATTAGATCATCTGTCATAAATACATTTATAGGAAAATATGTTGGATGTGAAATATTATATTCAGCATGTTGTAATACGTATTAGGCTGCATATTACAGCATATTGTTCACGTACAGGAGGAAATGTACAAAGCCTCTATCTGATTATCTGTGTGTGTGTGTGTGTGTGTGTGTGTATGTGTGTTTTTGTCTCTGCGTGTATGTGTGTGTGTGTTTGTCTCTGTGTGTGGGGGTGGGTGTTTGTGTGTGTGTGGGCGTGTGTGCGTGTGTGTCTCTCTGTGTGCGCGTGTGTGTGTGTGAGTCTGTGTGCACGTATGTGTGTGAGTATGTGTGTGTGCGCGTGCCTGTGTGTGTGTGTGTGTGTGTGTGTGTGTGTCTCTGTGTGTGCATGTGTGCGTGTGTGTGTGTCTCTGTGTGTGCATGTGTGCGTGTGTGTGTGTGTGTGTCTGTGTGTGTGTGTGTCTCTGTGTGTGTGTGTGTCTCTCTCTCTGTGTGTGTGCATGTGTGCATATCTGTGTGTGTGTGCATGTGTGTGTGTGTGTGTGTCTCTGTGTGCGTGTCTCTGTGTGTGTGGCTCTCTGTGTGCATGTGTGTGTGTGGCTCTCTGTGTGTGTGTGTGTCAGTCTGTGGGAAGCGCTATAAGAACCGCCCAGGTCTGAGCTACCACTACGCGCACACACACCTGGCGGAGGAAGAGGAGGAGGAAGACTCTGAGCGCCACACCCTGCCCTTTCAGCGCAAGAACAACCACAAGCGTGAGTGACAGCCAGCCACGCCCACACAGCCAGCCACGCCCACACTGATCACTGCTCATGCTCAGCAATGCGTTTCCCCATCCTGTGCACTGCGACTGTGGTCGAAAGCTCCTAGTTGATGAGGTCTTTACAGTTGCCCCTAGTTGATGAGGTCTTTACAGTTGCCCCTAGTTGATGAGGTCTTTACAGTTGCCCCTAGTTGATGAGGTCTTTACAGTTGCCCCTAGTTGATGAGGTCTTTACAGTTGCCCCTAGTTGATGAGGTCTTTACAGTTGCCCCTAGTTGATGAGGTCTTTACAGTTGCCCCTAGTTGATGAGGTCTTTACAGTTGCCCCTAGTTGATGAGGTCTTTACCCCTCGGCCTTGATTGCCCGTGCACTGGTGTGAGATTCAGGGCAAAACAGACGAGCAACTCTGAATCACTTGACTGCCAATATCACCAGGTGCGGTTCCAGGACAAAATCACTAAGGGTGCATCTGAAATAAGTAGGGGTGCACTACTAGCTAGCTACAGACTGCCACAGTCTGCCTCTGTGTCTTAGGCTGTGGTGGCGGTGGTGGTGGTGTTGCTGGTGCTCGACTTCTGCTGCAACCATTTGAGAATCTCCATTATGATGTTGTAGCTAGCTACGTTAGCTGCGCCTAGCTAGCCATTTGCAAACTGGTCTCGCACACTAAAAAGTTGACTACGGTAGGCTGGTAGGTCAAAATTCTCGGTAACACCAAACAAATGCCATGTGACAATGCGTGAGGCAAGATCAAAGAATTCCACCTGGCCGCGTGTCTTATGAGCATGCAGGACGTGCATGCATAGGAGTAATGCACAGAAAATTTCTAGCATTTTTCAAAGTTTTATTGAATATTCAACTGAGGGTACAAAATATTAATCTGAGGGTGCAATACACCCTTTTTGCACCTCATAAAACTGGGCCTGAATATCACTCTTGGGCATGAGTTTCATCAAGAACAGTCCGTTGAGAACTTCACAGAGAGGGACACTATATATAATATATATAATAATAATATATGCCATTTAGCAGACGCTTTATCCAAAGCAACTTACAGTAGTGAATGCATACATTTTCAGTATATGTGGCCCCAGTGGGGGTTTGCAATGCATAGTCTACTTATTACACCTAAAAAATGCACGTTTGTGAGTAAAGTGGTACAAAGGACATAGTCTACTGAGCAGTGGACCTATGGTCAGATGAGTCATCACCTTGTTCTCAACTAGTGGACGAGTGCCATGTGTGGCGCCGCTAAGAAGGCTACAGACCCGAGTGCTTGTTTCCCACGGTGAAGGGTGGCTCTGTTGTGGTGTGGCGCATTTTCCTGGCATGGTTTAGGTCCACTCAACCCCTTAGAGGGCAGGGTAAACCCCAATAAATACAAAGCCATTCTGAGTGATCACCTTCATCCTGTGGTGAAGCATTTCTATCCTGATGGGAGGGGTCTCTTCCAGGATGACAATGCCCCCATCCAAAGGGCACGAGTGGTCACCGAATGGTTTGATGAGCATGAATACAACGTAAACCATATGCCATGGCCGTCTCGGTCACCAGATCTAAACCCAACTGAACACTTATGGGGGAGTCTGGAGCCGTGCCTGAGACTACATTCCCACCATCACACCCAGGCTGTTCAATGTGCCTGTTTACAAATGTGTAGACCCGTGTCAGCTGATTCCACAGACCATACGTGTGGGGGGGTCCAGCCCCCAGTCAGATATCTCATCTCGCTGGAGTCCTTTTGGAAAAGCAGACAGACTGCATGCCCCCCCCCATCCCCCACCTCCGGTCTCACCCTCTCAGGGCTGCGGAGAGATATTGGGCAAATCCAGGGGAGGGGGGTCAGCGTCAAATCCCGTAGCCCACAGCCCACCCCACACCTGCAAGCGAAACTACATTTCCCAGAGTGAAATGGAAAACAGTGGAGGGGGGCTTCTCCCTACTGTCCTGGTCTCTACAGTGTGGGGGGCTGGGGTGGGGTGGGGTAGGCTGCATATACAACACAGCACTAATAATAATACACAGAATAATATACAGTGTGGGCCTGGCGGACGCTTCGGAGTGGTGTGCGCTGCCCGTCGCGTCTCTACCAGACCAGCCCTGGTCGTCAGTCCGATCGGAGGCGGCATTTGGCTGTCCACCTCCGGGGAAGGGGGGAGGGAGAGCCGGCACGAGTTCGTCGAGGAGAAGGTTAAGGAGTCCGTGGAAGAGGCGGGAACACTCAACCAGGAATGTGTGTCTCGATCCCGGAGGACGGGCGACGGACTCGTGAGGGTGGGGAAAATGAAGTAAATAGAGGGTTTAATTGGCAACCAAATTGGGAGAAAAAATTGGGAAAAAATGTGAAATAAATTAATATAAAAGAATAATATACAGTGTCACACGCGGACAGAGTTTGACGTGCATAATTCATCGCGGCGTCGTTAAACCGAAGAGAAGACTGGCAGCCGGACCCCGGCGCTGCGGCCATTTTGTGTTCCTCCTCCCGTGTGTGTGTGTGCGTGTCTAGACAGCCGTCTCTGCGCAGCCACGGTAAACAAGAACAGCCATGCAGGCAAACGCGGCGTCGAGGAGCGGGCCGCGATGGAATTCTAATGCGCTATTCTCGCCGCCCCTTGTTTTCTTCCCTCCTCTTTTTATTTCATTCCCCCCTCTTCCCCTCCCCCTCTCCCTCCCGCTCCCTCTCTCCTTTCCCCATCTGTTTGATGAATGACAGATTATTCCACAGCTTTGTTTTTCCATTGATTTATTTTACCATATATATATATATTAATGCCTTATTTTCACAGAGAATGGCTGTCGGTGGAGACAGACAGGCACATTAAAATGCACGGCAAAGCCTTTCTCTTATTTGGTGAAAGGGTAAAGGGGGAGAGGGGGGAGGAGGGCTGTTTGCTTTAGAGGTGCACCTGAAAATGGGTCTTATGTGGCTCACGCTACAGCGCGTCTCGCATTTACATTACATTACATTTTAGGCATTTAGCAGACGCTCTTATCCAGAGCGACTTACACAGTTTACATTTCTTTACATACAATCCATTTATACAGCTGGATATTTACTGAAGCAATTCAGGTTAAGTACCTTGCTCAAGGGTACAACTACAGTGTCCCACCTGGGATCGAACCTGCAACCTCTGAGTTACAAGTCCAGCTCCCTAACCATTACACTACCCTGCCGCATTTAGAGCCTTGAGCCGGGCCGAGTCTCCACCAGAGGGAGAGGGTGGAGCAGAGCTCACCCCGCGTGTTATTTCACGTGTTTTAACACTAAGCACAACGACGTTAATAGCGAATTAACATTTCTAAGCTGCGCGTTTGCTATCGGAACGGTGCACGCTCGTGTTGCCGTGGAAAGGCTTGTTTGAGGTCGCTTAGGAATGTTCTAGAGTTTCCTGCTCTGTCTTTGGGTGCTCGCGGTACAGATGGTCTCCGAGACCGCTGCCCCGCGCGCGGTGCGTAAGTTCGCACCGTAGTGGCTCACGCAGTTCAGCGCTTTAGCGCTCCAGGGTTCATCGCTCGATTACGGATGCTGGTTTTTGAGCTGGTGATTGGTTTTTGAACCTTTTTCACGCGGCCAGCAGCCCTGTCCTCTGTGGTGCCCCCCTGTTCGTTAGTTTCAGCAGCGCAGGGCTGGCTAAGCTCTTGGATGGGAACCCCCTGCGCAAACAAGCTTGCTGATGGAAGTGGTATTGGTCAACCAGTAGGGGCAGTGTTCCCGCTGGAACAAGCAGAAAACCAATGGCCTAGTCCAGGGGTGCCCAAGTTCGGTCCTGGAGATCTACTGGGTGTGCAGGCTTTTGTTCCAGCCCTTCACTAACACACCTGATTTGAACATTCATTGCCTTGACGAGCAGTTGATTAGTGGAATCAGGTGTGTTAGTGAAGGGCTGAAACAAAACCCTGCACACCCAGTAGATCTCCAGGACCGAACTTGGGCACCCCTGGCCTAGTCCAACTGACTGGCACTACTGTGCTGTAGGAGACCTTATTTGATTGGATAAGATGTCAATAAGGCGCTGACTCACTGTGTGGGCGTTAAAGGCACTTTAAGAGACACACTAAGAGAGAGGGGGTTCCTCGCCGTGTGCGGGCTATCTGTACATTGCGAATACCAAACGCGAGTGAGCGTGTGATAGTATTGTCGAACTACACCATCTTGAAAATGGTTGTGTGTCATTGAGCCTCCAGTTACAGCTGCTGTTAGAGCCACTGTGCATGAAATACACGGTACGTGTATGTCCAGGCAGGGCCGTAGACAGTCAATGTGCCAACACTAGTAATATATAATAATATAATATACGCCATTTAGCAGACGCTTTTATCCAAAGCGACTTACAGTAGTGAATGCATACATTTTTGTGGCCCCAGTGGGGATTGAACCCACAACCTAAGCGTTGCCAACGCTGTGCTCTACCAACTGAGCCACAGAGAACCACATAACCACTAGTGCATAATGTTAGCTAGCTATATACTGTAGCTAAATAACCAACCGTAGCATTGATGGTGATAGAGATGCGCAGGCAAGACAAATCTGTTACTAGGGATGCCTTTTGGGCATACTGTTTTTTTTCTCCTCACACAAAACAAAAAAAACTGAGCTTAAAATGCAGTGCAGATTGAATCCTCTAAAAATGAGTATTGCTCTCAGACTGTAGATCGCTTCGATAAACACATAAAAAACATGTCTAAGTGTAGTGCAACGAAATGACCCTCAAGTGAAGTTAAAACCAAGCTTTTAAATATTCACTCTTTAGCTGTCACGTTCCTCGTGTTAGCATTACAAAATGTAGCCATGTTTACTCGCTAGCTTGCCAAGCCTCTGTAGAGACTCAGCTGTGTCTTGTGCAGGCTGCGTTCTGCGGTTTCGTCTCTATCAATGTCAGTGCGCTGCAGATCCAGGTGCCCATAGCCAGGGGTAGTGCAGGAATATTGTGAATTGCATAGCAAGGATATCTTGTGTAGTTTTGAGTTTGTTTCTCACTTACTTGTACTGTAGATATATAAAAAGCAAACAATCCCCCACCGCCCCCCCCAAAAAATCACACCAAAAAAGAGAGCATACAAAATCTTTTTAGATAATTTTTTTATTTTGTTTGTGATTTTATCCCGTTTTTCTCGATTTGGTAGCCAATTTCACCTGCTATTTTCAGGTCAATCCCTCCCTCATAGTTCGCTGCCGTAACCCTGTGACCGGCGACGATGAAGTATCGTCTCCTCCAAGACGGCACTGGCCAAGCCGACGACCGTAACTCCGGCACCCCAGAGCCACTCCTGTACGCAGCGAACGTTTTGTCGGGCGGACAGCCAATTGCTGCCCCCTGTGGCACTCCCGGCCAGAGCCGACTCTGGCGCGGCCGGGGAATTGAACCCCGGTTGCCGTGGCCAGCGTCGGACGTTGAAACCACTAGACCACGCGGGAGGCCTTTTTAGAGAATTTCATGTCATTGATCAAAAGCTACGTGACGGATAAAAAAAAAAAAAAAGTCAATAGAAAGGTCAATTCAGTCTAAAATGTGTATTTCTGTGTAAGCTATGCCTGGTTTTATATATTCGCCATTTCGTCATTGTGTTACTTCTCATCACAATGCCAAGTTTGTGGGTTTCTCCAGAAGCGGGACTCTACTGGGCACGTGCGGACTGTAGAAGCTGCTCTCCACCAGCGAAGCAGGAAGGGGAACCACTGTTGCTTAGTGACTTTATCGTCATGACAACCGTAGAGCTCTTCCTCTAAAGAATGTTGTTCTGTACTTTCAGCTTGGATGGGGAAGCTGAGTTTGATTTGGTGGTGTGTGTGTGTGTGTGTGTGTGTGTGTGTGTCGGGGGGTGCTCATTAATGAAGGAAAGAAAAAGGGAATGCAAACATTAAAGAAGGGAAGAGAGAGAGGAATGAAATATTATCTTTTTGATTTTCCATTCTCCTTCACTCAGAAAGCCGGCCGGCTCGGCGATACACGTTACTGCAATATTGAGCATTAAGCCAAGCTGGGAGTAACATCAGTGTCTGTCACCAAATCCCACAACCCCCCTCTGCCTCCCGGGAGAAAAGTGTGACCTCGCCTAACCGTAGACAGAAACACACACTCACACACACACACAGTACTGTGTCTACATCTTTTTATCCATACGAGACTACTTCCCTTCACAGGATAGCAGTATTGTAGCCAGGAATTCATTTTGGGGTTTGAGAAAATACAAACAGATACCCTTGACGGTATGCTACATACACGAACAAATTGTTGACCGGGCTGGAGCTTGTGTGAATGGATTGTTCAGCAGTGGACGAACAGTTCGGTCCTGTCATAAAACATTTATACAGCTGGATATTGTACTGAAGCAATTCAGATTAAGTACCTTGCTCAAGGGTACAACAGCAGTGCCCCACCTGGGATTGAACCAGCAACCTTTCAGTTACAAGCCCAGTTCCCTAACCACTACACTACACTGCCGGTTTAATTAAAGCCGAACTCCACCTCCAGCCCCGGGTACGCTAGTACAGGATATAATATATGCAGAATGTGAGCGTTCCACACAAAGGAGTCAAACATGGTGCACTCGGGGTCTTTGCCTGTATGTGATGTTGATCTGCTCACTGGACAGAGGAGGGAAAGTTTACCTCAGGACGGACGGACGGTTAGTATTGCTCTGGGACTGAGCTTTGATCAGTACTAATATATATGCCATTTAGCAGATGCTTTTATCCAAAGCGACTCACAGTAGTGAATGTATACATTTTCAGTATATGTGGCCCCAGTGGGGATTGAACCCACAACCTAAGCATTGCCAACGCTGTGCTCTACCAACTGAGCCACAGAGAACCAGTACTCCAGTACCCCAGTACTCTGGGGCTGGGATTCGATACACGTCTTTCCCTCCGTTTCTGAGTTTAATTGTGGCGCAAACGTGGCAGAGTCTGGGAATTTTCAATCTCGGTGCTTCAATAAGCCTTGTAAATGTTTCATATGTGGAAAACAGAATGTGGCCTTCTTTCTTGCCTGTTTCTGTTCGTCTGCTCCTGTCTGTGTGTGTGTGTGTGTGTGTGTGTGTGTGTGTGTGTGTGTGTGTGTGTGTGTGTATGTGAGCGTGTGTGTGTGTGTGTGTGTGTGTGTGTGAGGATATGTATGTGTGTGTATGTGGGGATGTGTGTGAGTGTGTGTGTGTGTGTGTGTATGTGAGGATGTGTGTGTGTGTGTATGTGAGCATGTGTGTGTGTGTGTGTGTGTGTGTGTAAGGATGTATGTGAGTGTGTGTGTGTGTGTGTATATGTAAGGATGTATGTGAGTGTGTGTGTGTGTGTGTATATGTAAGGATGTATGTGAGTGTGTGTGTGTGTGTGTGTGTGTGTGTATATGTAAGGATGTATGTGAGTGTGTGTGTGTGTGTATATGTAAGGATGTATGTGAGTGTGTGAGTGTGTGTGTGTGTGTGTGTGTGTGTGTGTGTGTGTGTATGTAAGGATGTATGTGTGTGTGTGTGTGTGTGAGGATGTATGTGAGTGTGTGTATATGTGAGGATGTATGTGAGGATGTGTGTATATGTGAGTATGTGTGTGTGTGCATGTGTATGTGAGTATGTAAGGATGTATGTGAGTGTGTGTGTGTGTATATGTGAGGATGTATGTGAGTATGTGTATGTGAGTGTGTGTGTGTGAGTGTGTGTGTGTGAGTGTGTGTGTATGTGTGAGTATGTGTGTGTGTGTATATGTAAGGATGTATGTAAGGATGTATGTGTGTGTGTGTGTGTGTATGTGAGTGTGTGGCGACCCCCTCCCACCACCACCATGGCACGAAGCTGTACCCAATACGGAGCCAGCCCGTCTCCCGGACACCGCCCACTTTACGCAGGCCGGGGTAGAGACCGTGCTGTGCGATCTACCCAACAATAAATCCAGTGGCATGGACAATGTTTCATACGAGTCTCTCAAAGCCACGCAGCCTGGTGTATTAACATCCATCTTTAATGCCTGCCTGGAGAATAAACGAGTTCCTGATTCGTGGAAGGAGCTCTCGTCCACAGAATCCCCAAGAAGGACAATATCCCGGACAACCCATCAACCTGGAGAGACATTTCACTCCTTCCTACCATCTATAAGGTGTTCATGAAATGTATCCTTGGCCGAATTCAGCCATGGCTGGGGGATGAAAACATCTTATCCCCAAAGCAAAAGGCGTATATCAGTAGGCAGGGTATGAATGAACATGTGTTTTGTCTCAAGACAGGGATCGATGATTTTAAGCATGAGTCAAGTAAATTCTATACTGTGTTTCTTGATTTTCGTGATGCATTTGGCACTTTAGCACATAATGTCATGTTAAGAGCCCTGGAGGAAATCCATCTACCTCAGGTTTTCTATGACATTGTTAAAGATGTCTACTCTGGTTCATTCATACAGATAATCTGTGGTAAACAGCTCACAGACCCAATCCCTCTCCAAGTTGGCATTAAGACAGGCTGTCCATGGAGTGCAGTTAATTTTGTGCTCGCCATAGATCAGTGGTTAAAGTGGCTTTGTAGCTGTGCTCCCACTAATATCATTTCCCCTAACCCCGTCCAGGGGTATGCAGATGATGTAGTAATAGCCTCCAGGCAGGAGGAAGTTATAAACACCATGCTCTCCAGAACAGACTCCTTTTTGGATTGGTCTGGATTAGAGGTAAAAGATTCCAAATGTGCTGTGTTTTATGAGCGGCGGAGTGGGGGAAACCGCTGGTACCATGCAAAGTCTGATGTCATACCTGTATTTACTATCAATAATAAGCCACTTCGTGTCTACTCATTGCATGAAACATATACATATTTGGGTCACAAGTTCAATGTGGCAGGAGAGTGGAAAGATCAAGTTGCCTATATCATTTCTGAGTACACCACCAGGCTTAGTTTGATAGACGCATCACCCTGCCACTCATCATGAAACTAGAAGCAGTCAGACAAATTGTCCTAGCCAAGGTTCAGCATCTGTTTTCAAATGTACACATTCCACGTAAGTTTCTACGTGAAATGAATGATAAGACCGTGCATCTGATTAGAAAATGGACTGGACTGAACACTCATACCACACGGGACATCATATTTCACAGCAAACAGGAGGGCGGACTGGGAGTTCCTAACTTTGAGTGGACTTATTTTGCCACCAGACTCGGCCATCTTCTAAACATGCTGAACAGTGATGACCAGTGTGTGAGGGAGATGGCTAGAGCCTCACTGTTTCTGGATCTACGGAGACGCAAGGTCCCCTGGCGCGTCCATCAGATCCTAGCTTCCTAGGATTCAAGAGGAAGAACACTGGAAAGCTGGACACTCGCTCCCCAGGATTTGGGGTCTGGTCTGACTGGCCTGACCTCAACGACCTCTGTGGCTGGAACAACGTGGCCCTGGAGTGGGTGGGGTCAGATTCAGAGGCAGTGACTGTCTCTGAAGAGACCATCTCTGACCCCAGCATCACTGTGAGAGCGACCATTAACATCTGTGGGACAGAACATCACCTCTCACTAGTCAATACCAGAGGTCACCTCATGATGGCGCAACAACAAAGACAACGGCAGCATTGGATCGAGCTGAAGCTTCAAGGAAGCTGGCATGTCTACCTGCCGCGGATCACTCTGTCTCTCATGCAGTGTTTAAAGTGTAACTCTCGAGGAGAGTATTATTATTTTCACTTTAAAAGCTAGACTGCAGGTTTTACCAACAAAGCTTAACCTTTCCATCTGGCTTCCTGACAGTCATAGCCCACACTGTTTACATCACGGTCATGAGCAGATAACTGAAACCATGTCCCACATCTTAAATGGTTGCCATGCTTATAAAGGGCTCTACATTTGTAGGCATGATAGAATTGTGGATCTGATTTCAGAGGGTGTTATTTCCACATTCAGGCCTGCTGCAAAGCTGTACAAGCACTCCACTGTAAAGCCGAGCATGTTCAGTCTGTGTAGTGACGATTCAGAAGTGTTCTCCAATATCTCAGCTAACACCCCGATGCTGTAATTGTCAATGAAAATCACAGAGAGGTGCTCATTCTAGAAGTTGGCTGTACCTTTGACCAGAGCCTAGAAGAAGCCTTTTCAACTAAGATCTTGAAATACCAACAGCTGGAGCAGGCCATTTTACAACTGGGTTACAAATGTAAACTTTTAGTTTTCATCTTTGGCAGCCTGGGTCATGTTCATAAGCTTGTTGTCAGAGGCCTTCAAATGGCTGGTCTATCTAAGAGAAGGGCCAAACAGTTAGCAAAGTATTGCTCAGTATCTGCTATCATTGGTAGCCGCTCAATTTGGAGAAGGCGCTGCTATTTGTAC
>JAINUG010001374.1:0-23926 GCA_029706075.1 Aldrovandia affinis | reverse complement strand
GTTGTGTGAGAGAATAATCAACTTGTTTAAAATATGTCAAAACAAATGGTGTGGAATAAAGTGCAATTTTCTGTTTGAGGTGCAACTCTCGCTCCAAACTCTTGTTGTATAAATAGCTTGATCAGTCATTGCTGGGAGATACGGCGGAAGAGAGAGAGAGAGAGAGAGAGAGAGAGAGAGAGAGAGATGGAGAGAGGGGAGAGAGAGAGGGAGGGAGAGAGAGAGGGAGAGAGGGAGAGAGAGAGAGAGAGGGAGGGAGAGAGGAGAGAGGGAGATGGAGAGAGAGAGATGGAGAGAGAGAGGGAGATGGAGAGAGGGGGGAGGGAGAGAGAGAGGAGGGGAAAGAGGAGGAGAGAGAGAGATGGAGAGGGGAGGGAGAGAGAGGGAGAGGGAGAGAGAGGGAAAGAGGGACGGAGAGAGAGACAGGGAGGGAGAGAGAGGGAGAGAGAGAGAGGCACGAGGTGAGCTTCTGCAGCAGAAAAACTGGAAATTAGGACAACGCATTGAGGTTTTTTTAAACGACAGGCGCCAACGGTCACGAACAAAGCACCACTGACGTGCGACCGGTGGACAGTTTTACACGCGCCGCGAGCAGAACCCTTCAGGAGGGGTTTTAGAGCCTAACATGGGCATCAACCCTTCAGGAGGGAACACATTCCGGAGAGACTGGATCCTGTGAATGTCTCCAAGTGACAAGTGACGCTTGCTTGTTTGACACTTATTAAATGTGAGCAACGCCAAACAAAAACAAAAACAAACTTCGGGGCTGTTTGCTGAACTGGACCGCACTCATGGACGGGTTATTTCTGGTGAGCGGGTTTTGTAGAAACGGCGCTGCTTCCGAGAGCGATCGAAGGAAACTCTGAAATTACGCTCCCCCAGCGGGGTCCGGTCTGCGGACAAGGACGCGGGACGAGCGCAGGGTTTCCGCTGACTCCTCTCCGCGGCGAACTCGCTGTGCTTCTGTTCTGCTCCTTACACTTGTGTTGGAAAATAAAACCATAAACCACACCAAGGTCGTTGTCCTTTAATGTTCTGTCCCTGCTGTGTCAGCAGGTCTGTTTGGTGGGGGGTCGATGTGTGGAGTCTGTGGTACTGCGCCTGGATTTATTTTTTCTTCGATCAGCAATCAATGTTAAAAATCTCAATCGTTTTTTCAAATGTCAAGCAAAACAACGGTAGAGGAATAAGTGCTTAGATTCAGAGAACCACCGCAAAGCAAGCAAGCGGAGAGTGAAACCCAAAGGACCGCGCTGCGCCATCTAGTGGCCAACCTCCGCCTGACTACAGAATGCGTCAACTCTGAGAAGACGATGCTGCATTATTGAGCTAATGTCTACATAATGTCATCTAATGTAATAATGTCACAATGAGTTCACTATTCACTGTCATATACGTGCATATGTGATCAAATATATGCCCAAATATAAGGATTTTAAAAACATTTTCTATGTAGGGCACACATTATGAAAATATGAATGTTACGTCCCAAAATCCGCCCACGCTACAATAGCCGGGGGAACAAACACTGGATGCAACACAACAAGACCCCCGGGCAAAAAGGCGACAGTCACAAGCTTTACTTACAAAATATAAATGAAGGACATACTTACACATAACAGAACAGAAGCAAAACAAGGTCCCTATGCTGTGCCTATTCTAAACAAAGGAAAACTTTCCCTCACTCCCGGTGTCAAAAGAAAGGTGAGTCTTCCACAATCCGCTTACCTACACTATCCTTTGCCTAACTAAAAAGGTGCACCAAAACAAAGGAAAGCTGCTTTAAAGCCACACAGCAAGCAGACATCCAAAAAGCACCTAAGCAATACATAAAGGACACAACGGTTAAAGAACACAAAAGGTTCCACAGACAAAAGAACACTTCCAAAAGAACAGACTAAGGAGCAACACATTTTCCAAAGCTCCCAAAAACACATGAGCTGAAAATCAGCTGCATAAAACCAAGGCCCGTTCAAACCTGCAGTGCAGCCTGCCTTTATTCCCATGGGCTGGGCGTGGCCAACACTTCACAGCAGGGCGCAATCGGCGGTAATGGAGGCAATTGGACAGACAATCAGGCAGCAATCAAGAGGCAAACAGCACCTGCTTGGCCTCCACAACGCCGACCCGTAACAATGAACTATAAAAGAATATGAAATATTCATATTCATATTAATTGATGTGCATACATTATTGAACATATTTAATTGCCATATATTATACCTATGCATAACTTGGACAATGATTCATGTTTCCTACAGAATATGTTACTCTGTTTGTGGAAAATGTATTCCTGACATTTGGATGAAGATTATTTTAACGTGTGTGGATATGGGTGTCTTTCTACCTGCCGATCGAGGCTCTCAGAGAAATGTAAAGTGACCGATCGGTGTCCTCGTGATGTCTACATGCAAGTTCATCTCCTGGTGGTGTTGTGATGTCTGTCAAACCGTGCAGCAAATTACACTTTTACTGCACCTGGAAATTACACTGATATCAGTTACGTTCATTGGGAACTATAATCTTTCTTTGGAACAGCAATATCAGTCACTGGATTCTCTCTCAATCTGATAGTTTACAAGCGCAGGTGAACCAGGAAAACCAGGTGCTCTTTGAGCACACAGGTGTGTAAGAGACGAAAAAGAAAACCCTTTTCAAAAATATAAAAACAGGGACAGGTAACTGCCACAATAAGGCTGTTGCATCCCTCCAGTAGAGTTCCAGACTCTGTGCCAAGGCGCATTGAAGCTGTTCTGGGGGCCCGTGGTTCACCGGTTGCTGATATTGCATATTTTCAGTGGCACATGAAAAGTCACTTTCTTGCATCTGAAAGTTGGCAGAGTAAAGACAGGCTTTTCAGCGTCTGGCTCCAGCTGAGGATGCAGTGTGTGCACTTTCAGGAAGGCCCAGTCAGGTGACCCGACTGACACCAGCGCACTTCCACGAGCAAACAGTGCAGATGCATTCTGGGAAGTCTGACGGGCCTGTTGGTAAGGAACACAAGGGCCTGGACGATCCAAACACAAGGCCTGGACGCTGTGGGGGCTACTGGAGGAACACACCTGGGGCCTGGAGGAACACACAGGGCCTGGACGCTGCGGGGGGGCCTGGACGCTGTGGGGCTGCGGAGGAACACAAGGGCCTGGGAGGAACACAAGGGCTGGACGCTGTGGGGGAACACAAGGGCCTGGACGCTACACAAGGGCCTGGACGCTGTGGGGGCTACTGGAGGAACACAAGGGCCTGGGGGCGCTGTGGGGGCTACTGCGGAGGAACACAAGTGAAATATGGCGGTGCTATTCCCTGTGATCGCCCTGTGCCATTTCTGCGGTCGCCTGATGGCAAAAACAACCGGCTTCATCTATGCCGGCCAGAGACAACTTCGTTTGGGCCCCACAGTTCTGACCTGCCCCCTCGTGGATATGGCTTTTTAAACATTTATTTATTTATTTTTTGTCACATTTTCTCCCAATTTAGGAGCCAATTACAACAATTATACAGCCAATTATTTTAAATCAATGTGCTGCCGTAGTCCTGCGACCGGTAGTGACAAAGGTGAAGCATCATCTCCTCCGAGACGGCACTCGCCAAGCCGTCGACCGTAACCCAGTACTACAGGGCCACTCTTATGCGCAGCGAACGTCCTGTCGGCTTCCCTCCCCCCTCCCCGGGGCGGACAGCCAATCGCCGCCCCTGGTGGCACTCCCAACCAGAGCCGACTCTGGCGAGACAGGGAATCGAACCCCGGTCTCCGTGGCCGGTGTCGAATGTTGTAACCACTGGACCACGCGGGAGGCCCCCGATATGGCTTTTAAACATCCAGACAGACACAAAGTACGCAGTGGGAGTATGTGAACAATGCTGCTCGCGTTGGGTACGCATGCGTGAATGTGTGCTTACGTGAAGTATATTCAGGCCTTTAGTCCCTCAGTGCAGAGAGCAGAGATCTGTGACTTCAGTGGTGCTGTACTCAAACGATACATCACTGCACCTCTGACTCTTTTTTGTGTGTTTTGTGTGAATTATCTCTGAAGGACCCACAAGAAAATAAAAAAACTTGTGCAAAGCGTCGCTTATCGGGACGTAATTTAGGAAACATGGGTAATCTCAACACTTTATTTTACTTTGTCCACCATTTAAAACATTTAATGTACTTTAAAAAAAGGTTTTTTTTGTTGCAGTACAATGCAATATCTGCTCATTCATGTAGCTTGCACAAATATTTAAGGAACTTATATACTTTCAAGCACATTCCAGCTCATTTCTGAAATGCATCGGTATCCCACAGATTTTAGGTTTTGCTTTCCCACAAAGGGGCTTCTCTTTTGAAAAGCATTTATTTCCCTGCAGACATTTCCAAAATCAGATCCTGTTTTCAAACGGCACCGAATGTCCACTAGAGGGAGACGGCGGCACGTTGGAAACCGCGGCACGCCCCTGAAAGCCCGACCGGCTGCTCTGAGCTGCGGAAGCAGAGGGGCGTTAAAAACAGAGGGCGCGGGTTCAGAAAGTAAATGAGTGGAGGATCATCAGTAATGAGAGAGGAGCCAGTGTTGCAGGGCGCAGCTCAACAGTGTGGCTCACGGCAGGGCCCTACGGGGGGGCCTGTGGGGGGGCAGTTTTCCGCTCGATCGCGGGTGACCATGGAAACGACGGGTACCGTTGGGGTTCTCTGTTCACCTCTCTGTGGGGTCGCCAACTTTCTATCATCCAAATACGGGACAGAAGGCGGGGCACTGGGGGTGAAGTGGGTGTGGTGTTGTACGGATGTAAATCAACACATACTGTATGTTGTAACGGCGACTGCTGAAGGAAGACTCAGGAAGGGGCGGGGGCTCAAGCAAAAAAAAAAAAAAAAAAAAAGGGCACTCACCCCCCCGACACGCACTATTTCCACCCCGATGTTGCCACACCACCGCCATCCATAATCACACACTATGTTCATAACATGGAACCTGTTTAAATTCTACTGGACACACTTTTCCATGAAGAAACCACAGATTTGATGTAGTAATGCAAGTCAGTCAGTGTTCAGTTGTTTAGACCAATTCAGTCACATTAGATCAGTGGTTTCTTTGAGAAAGAACCTGGGACCTGTTTTACCTTTCATTATAAGTAATGATAAGATTCTAGATCAGCAGTCCTACTCTGACATGCTTGATACATATGCCCCCTGAATTTGGGGTTTCAAAACTTCCTTCTGTTTTCATGTTCTGTATCATTTTGTTACACTGCCTATATTTTATAAACGAGACATATGGTACAACTACTGAACAACACTTTGACTTTAATAACATGTTTTTGAACATCACACTGAGAGGAAAAGAAACCACAGTACTATATTACATTCAAAAATGCACGCACGCACACACACACACACACACACACACACACACACACACACACACACACACACACACACAGAGGCACGCACACACACACTCACACATGCACATACACACACATGCATGCACACACACACACACACACAAACACGCAGACGCGCACACACGCACTCACATGCACACAAGCACGCACACGCACGCAAACACAAACAAAAAAACACACACACACACACACACACACACACACAGGGACACACGCACACACAAACACACACACACACATACACATGCACACACACACACACACAAACACACACACATGCAGACGCAAACTCTCGCAGGCACGCATTCACACACACTCACGTACAGGCACGCACGACACGCACACACACGCACACACACAGAAGCACACACGCAAACACACACACACAGGGACACACACACGCACACACACACACACACATACACATGCACACACACACACGAACACACACACATGCAGACGCAAACACACGCCCGCATGCAGGCACGCACACACACACACGCACACACGCACGCACACACACACACACACATACCCACGCACGCACATACACACACGCACGCACGCACACACACTCACACAGACACACATACACAAGCACACAAGAACGCACGCATGCAAACACCTACGCACACACACACAGGCGCACGCACACATACAATCACGCACGCACACACACAGAGAGAGAGAGAGAGAGACTTTGTTTTACTTTTGATGTTCCTTTATTACACACACGGAATCTTTCCAGTGTGAGGGTGTGTGTGTGTATGTGTGTGTGAGGGTGTGTGTGTGTGTGTGTGTGTGTGTGAGTCTGTGAGTGTGTATATGTGTGTGAGTCTGTGAGTGTGTGTGTATGTGTATATGTGTGTGAGGGTGTGTGTGTGTATATGTGTGTGAGGGTGTGTGTGTGTGTGTGTGTGTGTGTGTCTGTGTGTGAGTCTGTGAGTGTGTGTGTATGTGTATATGTGTGTATATGTGTGTGAGGGTGTGTGTATATGTGTGCGTGTAGGAGAGAGTGGGTATGTGAGTGTGTGTGCGAGAGACAGAGAGACAGAGAGAGAGTGTGTGTGTGTGTGTGTGAGAGAGAGATAGAGAGGGAGATCAAGTGTGTTTATGTGTGTGTGTGTGACAGAGAGAGAGTAATACATTACATTACATTACATTACACTACAGGCATTTAGCAGACGCTCTTATCCAGAGCGACTTACAGTTTACATTTTCTTTACATACAATCCATTTATACAGCTGAATTATATTCCATTATATTAACTGAAGCAATTCAGGTTAAGTACCTTGCTCAAGGGTACAACGGCAGTGTCCCACCTGGGGATTGAACCTGCAACCTTAACGTTACAAGCCCAGTTCCCTAACCATTATACCACACTGCCGGAGTAAGAGTGTGTTTATGTGTATGTGGGAGAGAGAGAGAGATAGAGTGAGATAGAGAGAGAGAGAGAGAGGGGGAGAGAGAGGGGGAGAGAGAGACAGAGAGGCAGAGAGATTTGAAGTCACGACCCTCCCCCTCTCCCCCCTACCCTCCTCCAAAGGGGAGAATCTGAGGAGAATCAAATCACCAATCTGCATTTCGTGCATCTGAAGAAATTGTCACATAAATAAATCTTACAGCTTCCGTGTTCCGTACATAACCGTGTATGTCGCTTTGCAGGAAACCCTGTTTACGCCCTCCCTTTAGTTTGAGAAGCAATTGGGGTTTAAATTACACGGACAATCCCTTCATGTTGTTTTGGGCAAAGACGTTTTGCTAACTTTCTGTGCACCCCTCAGTAAAGTTAATGCAGATCTGGGGTTCTACTTTGACACTGTTCCCCTTCCACCTCACACCGACACATTGTACAGAAGGCATGATAATCGTCTTTTCTGCTTTTAGAAATAAATCTGTGCTCTTTTGACCACTCTGGGTTGTATGAAGTCTTCCGTTTCAGCATGGCTACGATAGCACCGAACTCTCTCTGATAGCACTTAAAGAAAAATCGTGTGGCTTGCCGCTCACGCCCACAGTGTACGTAAGAACGTCATATTAAAGCGTGGTATTTGTTGACATTTATTAGACCAATGACACAGGCGATTCATTATTTGACAAATACATAAACCTTATAATCTTCAAACGTGATTTAATGAAGAATTGAGTGTTTTTCTAGTCCTTCAAAAGGAGGACAAATGGGCGTCGGGCAGAGGATGGTGCCGGACGGAGGACAGAGCGCTTGGAAACCCGGCTGTCCGGGCGTAGTGCCAGACGCACGGACACACTACCGCGGACCGGACACACTAGACAGACACCCTACGGGACGACACACACTGCTGGGCGGACGACAGACACCCTACGCGGACGACGGACACACTACACACTACGGACGACACCCTACTGCGGGACGCACGACACCCTTACCGGGACGACGACACCCTACTGCGGGACACCCTACTGCGGGGACGTACAGACACCCTACTGCGGGACGTACAGACACCCTACTACCGCGGACGGGACACACCTACTGCGGGACGACGGACACCCTACTGCGGGGCGATGCGGGGACGACGACACACTACTGTGGGGCGTACAGACACCCTACTGGACGGGACACACTACGCGGACGGACACACTACTGTGGGTCATCTTCACCTATCGGGTCCGGCCACTCGTCACCTGCGTGGCATGGAAGGGGGCGGACACTTCACCTGAGATCCGTGCACCTGCGAACTCACGGATGCAAAAAAAAGTTAACTGCCTCTGAACATTTAGCTAATTATCACCACCACTGTCTATTTGTTCAACACTATATACCCCTGCTTACACCATTTAAAAAACATACTAACCTCTTCCTTCCCAGAATTACAGGTATGGTGTGCAGTTGCCAGCAATAATGTCTATCACTGTATTACTGCACTGATCTCTTGCGCTAACTATGATTGTTCCTACCATGTATTTATACACATCTTGTAAGTCGCTCTGGATAAGAGCGTCTGCCAAATGCCTAAAATGAAAATGTAGGCACTGATTTTACAGCATCGACAACAACCAAATTCAAACAATGTGCATTACAGTGCACATAAAATGCAAATATTGCATTTATTGTTTTTAATCCGCGCAGATACATCAGAATGCTTTCGGCTCATGACGGATGCACCGTCATAGCCTTGCGCCACAAGATTATCTCTGTAGTCCAGACCATGTTTTTCAAGGCAATCAATGATCATTTTTGTGAGGCCTGCAGCATCTGAGCTTTCAGCCGACTGAAAGTGTAAAAAGCTTTCGTGGATGGCCCCGTTGTAATAGTACATTTGTTCTTTTTTCTTTAAATCTTTGGTTTCATCTGCAATTACACTAAAAACGTCACTTTCTTTTACTTCTCTTATTATTTCACTTACCATCTCAGTTAAGCCCTCAAGAACTTTGTTCTGGATGTGGTGGCTTGTGTACTTAGCATTGCCATATGCGTTCATACTTTTCTCTATGAGAGGGTCATACTTTGCTATTTCTTCTCAGATTGTCAAAAAATGACCCTTGTTGTGAGAGTCATCAGACTCTCGATGACCTCTCTGCGCTATATTGTGAGTGGCAGTTAGTAGGAGCACATCTGCAATTGTTTTAATGTAAGTACAGTTTTCCTCCACTTTCTTTTTCTGGTCCTCATTTATGACGTCTAACATTGATGAGTTGCTGTCAATGGCCCTTTTATGCTGTACCTTATACCAGGAGCTGTTGAAAGCCCTTTTCCTAGTACCATGCTGAGTTCTGGGAAATGTCCTCAAACACGGCTGTACAGGACCCTCTTCTCTGGATCTTGAAATGTCTGGAATACAAGTTAAATAATGTGTCATATCTCTATAGAAATGTATAATTAAGGGATCCACAAGATTAGATACTAACAGCTGCTAACTAAAGTGTGTAGTTTTAAATTGGGTCCTTTGGGAACAGCATATCTGGTGCTTGATGCAGTTGGGAGGGGCTCGATGACATCTCCTGGCAGCTCTGGCTCACTGTCTTGCTCAGAGCCGGTATCAGGGCAGCGAAACCACGGAGACAGTTTGACTGGATGCGCGTGGTACAGAACTGATACTCAACGCGGTAAAGTTACCCTCTAACCAAAACATGCAATCATATGAAAGCGAAGAGGAGTCTTGTTCTGTCCGAATATTGGTGAAAATACTAGATTTGTGCGGGAATTTTACCGATTTCTAAAGGGTTGAAGTATTTCAAACGAACGCCAGGTTATGCTTTGCTATCGTACTCCTGTCTTCTCACCTGGAATTACTTCAATAACAAGCTGTACAAAGCGATAATCGTGTTAAGAAGTAATATTACTATTCATAAAAAATTCATACAATAATTCATATATTTTCCAGGACATGTTATAAAGTTGTACATGCTGTTGGAGCCTGTTTGTTTGTTGTCAAGAATATTTATGTCTGGAAATGTGTTTATTGTAGCCTACATTGTTGTGTTTATGTAAATATGAAATGGTGTTATTTAATTTGTATTGTGTTATTTAATTCCTCACACCAGAGAATGTACGACCAGGAAACGTTACTGTAACAGGAGGGAAAGCTGTATGTACTAATATAATTTAATAATATATACTAATATACTGTATGTACTAATATAATTTAATAATATATACTAATATACTGTATGGCATGGTTGTTCCCCAGACTCACCGCCGGGTGGCGATGTTGCGCCTTCCTTGTGGGAGGTGCACAGGTGGGGGTCAATTTGTAATCACCCTCCTATATAAACCCGCACCTGGTGCTTGATCGGTGCGAAATCGTAAGCCATGTTTGCGATTTAGCCGGTAAGGTAGTTGTGTATTTTTCAAGACGTAACACGAAAGATTTACTGTAGTAAAAATCTATCTCTGTTCAAATCCTTCTCAAATATAGAACAACTTTATTGTACCCGATATAGGAACCTTGCTCTCTTTTAGGAGCTTCTGTTTGGTTTCTTTTGTGCAGTCGGTTTGACTGTGTTTGGGTTACATTTTCGTTCTTTTGGCTCTACTAGCCTTTTCTCGTTTTTCGGACACCCGGTGTCTCTGGTTTTGTTGTTTGTTTTCTGTTACCATTGGGTAATCCGGTGGAGGTATTTTACCACCGCGTGTTTTGTTTACTGATTACATTATATAAGGTATTTTGTTTGTCGGGTGTTTTCGCTACCCTTACCTTATCAACTCTGCAGAGTTTTCTTCAGTTCGTTTGTTTGTGTCTGTGTGACACTTAGTCATCCGTTGGGTGTTATTTTCTGTTCCTCCTTATTGTTCGTTTCTTCCCTATTTCTCTGCTTATCAGAGCTAGTGGTTAGACTGTAGGGCAGTACAGTCTTACTTATTGATCCCCCGGGGTTCTGCGAGTGGCACCTATCACCATCCACCCTCACACTGTATGCACTAATATAATTTAATCATATATATACTAATATACTGTATGCACTAATATAATTTAATCATATATACTAATATACTGTATGCACTAATATAATTTAATCATATATATACTAATATACTGTATGCACTAATATAATTTAATCATATATATACTAATATACTGTATGCACTAATATAATTTAATCATATATATACTAATATACTGTATGTACTAATATAATTTAATCATATATATATATTAATATACTGTATGTGCTAATATAATTTAATAATATATATATACTAATATACTGTATGCACTAATATAATTTAATCATATATATACTAATATACTGTATGCACTAATATATATATATATACGCCATTTAGCAGACGCTTTTATCCAAAGCGACTTACAGTAGTGAATGCATACATTTTCAGTATATGTGGCCCCAGTGGGGATTGAACCCACAACCTAAGCGTTGCCAACGCTGTGCTCTACCAACTGAGCCACAGAGAACCACCATAATTTATTAATATATATACTAATATACTGTATGCACTAATATAATTTAATTATATATATACTAATATACTGTATGTACTAATATAATTTAATAATATATATATATTAATATACTGTATGTGCTAATATAATTTAATAATATATTATATACTAATATACTGTATGTACTAATATCATTTATTAATATATATACTAATATACTGTATGTACTAATATCATTTATTAATATATATATACTAATATACTGTATGTACTAATATCATTTAATATATATACTAATTTACTAATATAATGTATTAATATATATACTAATATACTGTACATACTAATATAATTTAATATATATACTAATACACTGTATGTACTAATATAATTTATTTATATATATATACTAATATACTGTATGTACTAATATAATTTAATATATATACTAATATACTGTATGTACTAATACAGGAAGGGCTGAGAAAATGTCATCATCGATTCGACGTTGTAGAACGGTGCTCACTTAATAAGTCAATTTCCAACTTTTGAGAGGTGAGATAACCAGTTTTCATTGATAATTAAAATATGAAATAAGATCCAGGTCGTAAAAGACTATTCTACACCCAATAATCATATTTCCATAAAAATGCGCTGCAAAATGCATGTCCGCGAGCAGGGCCGTGCGCAGACATTTTGGGGGGCCTCAAGCAAAAAAAAAGGGCACTCACCCCCCCGACACGCACTATTCCCACCCCGATGTTGCCACACCGCCGCCATCCATAATCACACACTATGTTCATAACATGGGACCTGTTTAAATTCTACTGGACACACTTTTCCATGAAGAAACCACAGATTTGATGTAGTAATGCAGTCAGTCAGTGTTCAGTTGTTTAGACCAATTCAGTTACATTAGATCAGTGGTTTCTTTGAGAAAGAACCTGGGACCTGTTTTACCTTTCATTATAAGTAATGATAAGATTCTAGATCAGCAGTCCTACTCTGACATGCTTGATACATAAGCCCCCTGAATTTGGGGTTTCAAAACTTCCTTCTGTTTTCATGTTCTGTATCATTTTGTTACACTGCATATATTTTATAAACGAGACATATGGTACAACTACTGAACTACACTTTGACTTTAATAACATGTTTTTGAGCATCACACAGAGGAAAATAAACCACAGTATTATATTACATTCAAAATGCACACACACACACACACACCAGGGTTTCCGTTATCCGGTAATTACCGTTTTTTTACCGGGAAAATCTGTTGAAGTCCGACATATTTAAATCTCTCCGGTCATAATGTCCGGTGAAAATAATTCCCACTAAGCACAATGCGAAAAAGCGTAAGAAGTAAAAATGATATGAGCCAGCAATAGGTTATTTATTTTTTGGTCTTCAAAGAGTTTTTATTCTATTTTATTTTATCTGAGAAAAGGTCTGTAGCGAACGGAAATTATTTGATTTCAAGTCGGCAGCAGCACGCCGTAATTAAAAGAGAGAGAGAGATGGAGGGGCAAACATCACCTCTGTCGCGGCTACTGGAGGACTGAGTAGTTTCTGAGACTACTTTCACGAAACCGATAGGTCTTGGTGGGCTTGAGTTTTTCTTCTTTAATTGAAAACAGTCAGCAATAACATGACCCACTTTATGGCAATAGAAACACTCTCGCTCTTCCTTGGAGCGTATCGGTGGAGAGTTCGGGCGTTTCAGCTGTGAGCTAACAGGTAAGTCGTCATCAGAAGTCTTCTCACGGGATGACACGAACACCGTTTATGCGTGAGAGTAAACTCGTCAGCAAAGATGGCCGCCTCATTTAAGGACGTAACCTTTTGCTCATTAAGATATACCACACAACGCTCTGGTGTACACTTTTAAATTCCTCCAACAAAACTAATTCTCGAAGAGAATTTAAATCCATAGCCTTGCTAGCAGCACACCACTTACCAAACAGCATTCCCTTCTCCCTTGCAAACTCAACAAAGGACTGAGTCGGGACTTTTCGTTGGTTTCTGAATTTCTGTCTATATGCCTCCGGCACTAACTCATAAGCACGCAGCACAGCAGCCTTCACAGTTTCATAATTCAAACTGTCCTCAAGAGACAAGGTAGCAGTAGCATCCTGCGCTTTACCGGAAAATTTGCACTGTAACAATGTTGTCCAAATGTCTTTCGGCCATTGAAGTGCGGTAGCGAGGCGCTCAAAAGTGCTAAAATAGGTATCCACCTCTGTCTCATTAAAGGGAGGAAGAGCCACATGTCTCCTCACATCATAGAGTCCAGTGAATGGCGTGGACGTACCTGAGGCGGCTGTGGACACAACCGACTGTGCAGCGGCGTTCTGCAACTCCCAATTGTCGCAGCTTGAGGGTAGTCTCTGCCTCAATCTCCATTTTCCGCAATGCCAGTTTATGTTCCAACTCAAGTTTCCTTACCTGGGCTCTCTCCTGTAGGCCTACCTCTCTATCCCGGTCTCTCTCCTGTGCTTCTAGTTGCAGGCGGGCCAAACAGACCCTCAACCTCGCCCCAACCATTGACCCAGAAGAGGTTCGCGAAGAGAACGCCTCAAACCTCGGCAGGGTAACCGGCGGCGTCTCCTCCTTTTCCTCCGATCCAGAGGAAGCCGTAGCACCCAACATCGGTTCAGCGTCCGGCACCAGGGACAAAACAGGCCGGATAAAGAGACCCAGCTCCACGAGCTTACCCCACACGACCGACCGAATCTCCTTTTTAAGAAGAGACCGGCTAACAGAGACGCCAAAATGCTCCGCGATAATGAATAAATCCGCCTTACGACACTGTTCAAAAATAACGATGGACGGTTCATTAATAAACAATTCCAAATCAAAATGTGACGAAGCCATTGTCTTAATTGTTATATAGCTAGTTGTACTATACAACACTACACAACAATATTCACAGTAACACGAACAATAGCAACCACAAATAACAAGCGCAAGCACACCATACGCGAACTAGCCTACTATTACACACACTACCAATACTAACCTTTACAATATTATTCACACACACAATCGCTCAATCTCCGGGACGAGCCCCCATTTATGTTACGACCCCGACGGCTTTTAGGGGTACGGGGGAGACCGTAACATATTAGTTTTAATTGGATCGGGTCTTGAACGAAAAATGAGGGTAAATAATAAAGACAAGGCAAGAGGGGAAGGTGCATTCGGTATTTATATAGATATATTTAAAGACAATAGTGAGGCTATTTACAAAGGTGAAATACAAACACAAAGACACAAGGCCAAGGGACACGGGTGTTGCCAAAGAAATGAACTTAGTAAAACAGAACAGGCTAGCTACAAACAAAAACTAAGATAGGCTGACTATCTAAACCTTTATACGAAATAAAAGTCTACCTATCTAATCTACACTAGCTACCCGTAAACAAAGGTACACAGATGGCAACCACCCCTTTCCTAATGTCTCTATACACAGGATTGACCTATCGATGAAAATGTATGGAGGCCTCCCTCTTACCTATCCCAAGGCCTAAGTGGGAACAAACAAACTTAACCATACACTTTCACTTCCAAACTTTCAAAGGTCACACACTCTCTGTCTCTCACGTTCAACAAACAAACAGCAAAAGGGCAAAAGGGATCTTCTTCTTCTTCCTCTTCTTCCTCTTCTTCTTCTTCTTCTTCTTCTTCTTCTTCTTCTTCTTCTTCTTCTTCTTCTTCTTCTTCTTCTTCTTCTTCTTCTTCTTCTTCTTCTTCTTCTGTGGATTTTAACGGCGGTTGGCATCCAAATTGTTGCATTACCGCCACCTTCTGGTTACCTCCATCAACTGCTTCCCTACTAGATTCTTTTGATTAGTCCAGTTTCTTTTAAAAACTGAACAACACCTTTCTCCCCTGCACTTCTCCCACA
Organism: Aldrovandia affinis; assembly: GCA_029706075.1. NCBI lineage: Eukaryota > Metazoa > Chordata > Actinopteri > Notacanthiformes > Halosauridae > Aldrovandia > Aldrovandia affinis. Next base: position 8,745 of record JAINUG010001374.1, on the reverse strand, counting down.
CAACCCACAATGTCCTTCACCCTCAACTCTACTTGTCTCAGTCTCTGCAGTCCAGTCAGCATTGTCCTTCTCTCCTCCTCCTCATATCTCCTGCATGAGATTAAGACATGCTCCACCTTCTCCCTTTCCTGACACAGATCACATTTCCCAGTCGGATGCTTCCCTATTATATTAAGTGTTCCGTTCAAATTACTATGCCCAATTCTCAGTCTACTAATTACTATTTGTTCTTTCCTATTATCTCCACTATTTCCTACCCCTCCCACTTTATTTTGTATTTCATGTAAATGTCTCCCCTTTACTTCCTTATCCCACTTCTGCTGCCATTGATTTACTATTTCCCCCACACTATGCTTTTCCCCTCTGATTTTGAAAGTTTTATATTGATGTCCACCTGTTCTCTCCTGACTGCTTCCTTAGCCACCTTGTCTGCTTTTTCATTCCCTGGTATTCCCACATGCGCTGGCACCCACATACATTTAACAATTTTCCCCTGCCTATCTACCCTTGCTTTCGTGTATAGCACCTCATATAGTAGATCTTGATGGCTTTTACCTACCCCACTTTTGATACTAGTCAACACTGCCACCGAGTCACTACATATGATTATTTTATTTTCTACCCCTTCTTCTGCCCACTCTAACCCTAACAAAATGGCCACTAGCTCAACTGCATACACACTTAGATAATCTGATGTCCTTTTTGAATCTCTATCTTTTTACTGGGAATCACAGCTGCTGCCCCTGTTACCTGCTTCTGTGGATCCTTAGACCCATCTGTAAAAATACATACATAATCCCTATACTTACTACCCATATGACTATGGTATTCTTTTACTAATTCTAAATTTTTACTCCTACTCTTTGCCTTCAGGATATCAAAATCCACCTCTACCTGCTCCATAGTCCACACTGGTCTAACAGGCCACAACACAGTTGGACCAAACTCTAACTCCAGAACCTTCATTTGTTCAGCCCTACTCTTACCTACCCACCCAAAACTAGCTTTTTGTGCTCTTCCCCTCTCCCAGCAATCTTCCAAAACCCTCTTAGTCGGATGATTATCCTCATGCCCCCTCAAATTAATCCAGTAATTTACCATCAGATGCTTTCGTCGCATCCCCAACGGCATCTCTCCCGCCTCAACTTGAAGAGCACACACTGGTGCTGTTTTCACTGCCCCTAGGCATATCCTCAGAGCCCTAGCCTGAATCACATCCAATACAGCCAACACCGTCTTGGCTGCTGACCCATACACCACACACCCATAATCTAATCTTGACCTGATTAATGCTACATACACATACTTTAATGACTTAATATCAGCTCCCCAATCTAATCCAACCAGACATCTCATTATATTTATAACTTTCTTTGTTTTCTTCACTAAACTCCCAATATGTTCTCTCCATGTTAACCTGGAATCAAAATGGACTCCCAAAATCGAAAACTCTCCACTCTCTCCAACTCATTTCCATATAACTTTAACTTACTTACCTCCCTACTTTTCTTACCTGTAAAGAACATAACTTTAGTTTTTTCCACAGAGAACTTAAAACTCCACTCCATTCCCCATCTCTCCACCTGATCTACCCCTTCCTGCAGTTTCTTAACTATATACTTTAAATTCCCTCCCCTCTTCCACAAAGCCCCGTCATCTGCAAACAAAGACCTTCCCAATCCCACTGGACTCCTCTCAAAAATATCATTTATCATGACTGAGAATAACGTCGGACTAATCACACTCCCCTGGGGCGTACCATTCTCCACCACATGTTTCCCTGAAAACTCTGACCCTACCTTTACCTGAATAACCCTTTCACTTAAAAAATCCATAACCCAGTTGAAAGTATTTCCCCAACTCCCATTCTATGAAGCTTAATCATCAACCCTTCTCTCCACAACATATCATAAGCCTTCTCCACATCAAAAACACTGCAGCCACTATCTCCTTCTTCACCTGTGCTTTTCTTACCTCATCCTCCAAACACACCACTGGATCCATTGTACCCCTCCCTCTCCTAAAGCCACTTTGATATGCTGCCACCAACCCCCTCCTTTCCAGAAAATGCATAAGCCTCTCATTGACCATCCTTTCCATCAATTTACAGATGTGGGACGTTAGAGCAATGGGCCTGTAATTAGCTGGATTACTAGGATCTTTACCCGGCTTCCTGATTGGAATTATAATTGCTTCCTTCCAACTCCTAGGCACTCTCCCCTCCTTCCATACTTTATTAAATAACATCAATAACTTATTTAATTCTCCTTCCCCTAACTGTTTAATCATACAATAACATATTCCATCATTCCCTGGTGCACTCATCCCTGTTTTCCCTAGAGCTCTCCTCAACTCCCCAACAGTAAATGGTAAATCTATCTCATTCTCACTGTCACCCTTCCTCCTTAACGCCTCCCTATTTCCATCTTTAGTTTTTTCCTGCCCCTCTTTCCCTCCTCTGTCAGACTATTAGAGCTATGCACTTTAACAAAAGTATTTACCATTAACTCCGCCTTTTCCTTATTTGTTATTGCCATTTCACTACCTGAGTTCAAAACAGGATAATTCCACTCCCTCCTATCTCCCCCCATTTTCCTTACCATTCCCCAAACCTCTCCTATTTGAGTATCATTCCCTATAGTCCCACAGAACTCCCTCCAATAAGTCCTCTTAGCCTGCCTTATTGTTCTCCTAACCACTGCTAGAGCCCTTTTATACTGAACTAAATGAATCATGTTATGATCTCTTTTAACCAGTTTAAATGCTTTATTTCTATCCTTTACTGCTTGCTTACACTTATCATCCCACCATGGCACCAATATTCTCTTAGCCTTCCCTTTACTTCTAGGAATAGCACTTACTGCTGCTTCCATTATACCCTCACTTACTTTACTGTTGATCATTTCTGCACTCATATTCTCACTAACCTCCTGTAACTTTCTTTCACACTCACTCATAAACTTACCCCAATTAGCTTTACCAAAAATCCATTTACCTCCTGAACTCTCTGAGACCTGACCCGTTGCTACATTTACTTTAATATATATTGGATAGTGATCACTTCCAATAGTCCCCTCCTGATACACCTGCCACTCACACAGTGAAGCTAAGGTATTAGACACTAATGTCAAGTCTAGCACAGATTCTCTCCCAGTATTCACATCTACCCGTGTGCTTCTCCCATCATTCATACATACAAGGTGATTCTCATCGAGTATCTCCTCCACCACCTGACCATTATAATCAGTTTTATCACTCCCCCATAATACATTATGAGCATTAAAGTCCCCACACCATACAACACTACCCCTATTTACTCCTACTTCCTCCATTTTACTAACTTCTAACTTTCTACACGGATTATAGAAATTTATAACCACCATCTTCTTCCTTCCTGCCCATACCTCTACAACCTGACATTCTAATTCAGTTTCTACCTCTAGAGTTCTATAGGGATACCCTCCCTCACAAAGGTGACACACCCCCACCTATCCCCTCCTTCCTATCCCTCCTTATTGCCACATACCCCTTTATTATAAAATCTAAGTTTGGTCTTAACCATGATTCCTGTATACAAATCACATCTGGTTTATCCCCCTACTGTAAATGAACTGTTTGAAATCCTGACCATTCGCAATCAGACTTCTTGCATTCCACTGGAGGATTAACATAATTACTATTGACCACCCCATTCCGCTTCTGGTCTTGCCATATTCAACTCTTCCTGAATCTCCTCCCATTTTACTCCTATCAAATCTAGATGACGGACAGCTGCAATAACAATCACTTTAATCCTATCTGTTTTTGATTTTAACTCAATTGTCGAATTTATAACTCCTGCTATGAATGTCACCAATCTCTTTTTCTCTTCCTCTATCTTCTTCTCCACTTTCTGCATAATACTGTTTATCAACACCTGCTCTTTCCCTCCATCCTGTTTACTACTAGCATGGCCTATTTTCTCCCGTACTCCCACCATCTTAGCTGCCTCAGCATAAGATACTTTCTCTTTATTTTTATCTGCTGCACTGCAACCTCTTTTTTCATAGCTTCACACCCCCAGTAAGCAACACTGTGCTCCCCCCCACAGTTACAGCACTTTGGTCCCACTCCTTCCCCACATTTCCCATACTCATGCCCCCCACCACATCTTGCACATCTTTTCTTCCCTTTACACATCATAGCCATATGCCCAAATTCCTGACAGTTAAAACATCTAATTGGCTTTGGGATGAACTCCCTAACACTGAACATCATGTGACCACAGTATACTTCCTTTGGGAGAACCTTTGAATCAAATTCAATCACCATGGACTCAGTTGCTATTTTCTCAATTCCCCTTCTCATTCTTTTAATACTTTTGATTGAACTACTAATTTTCCTCAGATCTTTCAGCATATCATCCTCCTTGATTTCTTTAGGTATTCCAGAAATTACCCCCTTACTCCCACCACTCCGCTGTTCCCCTACTCTTACCACTTTAGAAACTTTAACTTTTGCCACCTGCTTCAACCCCTTCGCCTTCTCCACCTGCCCTTCATCTCCACACCCTATGAGCAAATTTCCATCTCCCAATATTTTTGCATACTTCACATTTCCCACTAACTGATGAATGCTATTTGATACCTGTATAAACCCACACTTCTTTACACCACCCTCTCCTCAAATCTCACCACAACATTTAATCCTCCCTCTCTTCCCTTTTGCTGAGACAGAGCCACCTCCTCCACTTCACTCCCCTCTTCACTTGAGCTACCCCCATTCTTCTTCTTTCTTTTATTCTGACTCTCCTGCAAGCGGATCCCAGCGTCGATTCTTCCTTGAGTAGCGGGAGGCCGATTAGAGGTACCGGAGACTGGGCCGCGGTAGCGGGAACTGGGAGGCCGGAGGCGGAGCTGCAGGCACTGCGTCCCCCGAAGGAGGAAGCATGGAGGAGAGTTGTCTGGTTTGTTGCAGACCTCTTATTTGGGTCTCATGTTTCGAGGACTTCGCATGCGATTCCAGAGACTTTACCCCTAATGTTCCAAGTTTAATATTTGTTTTGCATAAAGTACGACGGGCTTCGTGCGGATTCCCATCCACTGCTTTTAACCAGGACCTAAACGCGCTTTTCTCTACCCATAGCTCATTAAACCTACACTTGCCCATGGCTTATCAAATTACATAGCGAGGAAACTCAAAACCAAACACGAGTAGTTAGCTAGCTAGCTCTTGTCTCACGTTCAACCAACTCGAACGATACGTAGCTTCGTTCGCCAATAATTTCTCCCGGGGCAGCGAATTTGCATTTTTTTGGTTCCAGCTTGATTAATTTCCGTGTAAATAGATAGGACTGATTTCTTTGCAGGACACTCAAAACATTTTTAACACAATAGAGAGCTAATCTCACTTTTAAGACCTAGCACCTCATTTTTTAGACCTAATAACTAAAATTTAAGACCTTTTTAGGCCTTAAAAATCGGATTGTTGGATTTTAGACTTTAAGGCTTTTTAAGACCAGCGCGGGAACCCTGGTGTGTGTGTGTGTGCGAGCCTCTGTGTGTTTGTGTGCGTGTGTGAGTGCGTGTGTGCGTGGGTTTGTGTGTGTGTGCGTGTGTGTGTTTGTGTGTGTGTTTGTGTGTGCCTGTGTGTGTCTGTGTATGCTTGTGCCTGGGTGTGTGTGTGTGTGTGTGTGCGTGCGCCTGTGTGTGTGTGTGTGTGCGTTCTTGTGTGCCTGTGTGTCTGTGTGAGTGTGTGTGTGTGTGTTTTTGTGTGTGTATGTGTCTGTGTGAATGTCTGCGTGTGTGTGTGTGTGTGTGCAAGCCTCTGTGTGTTTGTGTGCGTGTGTTTGTGCGTGCGTGTGTGTGTGTGTGTGTGTGTGTGTGCGTGGGTTTGTGTGTGTGCGTGTGTGTGTGCGTGTGTGTGTTTGTGTGTGCCTGTGTGTGTCTGTGTATGCTTGTGCCTGGGTGTGTGTGTGTGTGTGTGTGTGTGCGCCTGTGTGTGTGTGTGTGTGCGTTCTTGTGTGCCTGTGTGTCTGTGTGAGTGTGTGTGTGTGTGTTTTTGTGTGTGTATGTGTCTGTGTGAATGTCTGCGTGTGTGTGTGTGTGTGTGTGCAAGCCTCTGTGTGTTTGTGTGCGTGTGTTTGTGCGTGCGTGTGTGTGTGTGTGTGTGTGTGTGTGCGTGTGTGCGTGGGTTTGTGTGTGTGTGCGTGTTTGTGTGTGCCTGTGTGTGTCTGTGTATGCTTGCGCCTGGGTGTGTGTACGTATGTGTTTGCGTGCGTGCGTTCTTGTGTGCACACACGTGTTTGTGTGTACGTGCTTGTGTGTGTGTTTGTGTGCCTGTGTGCGTGTGTGTGAGTGTGTGTTTGCGTGCGTGTGTGTGCCTGTGTGTGTCCGTGAGTGTGTGTTTATGTGCTTGTGTGCGTGTGTGTGTGCGTGTGTGTGTGCGTGCCTCTGTGTGTTTGTGTGCCTGTGTGTGTTTGTGTATGCGTGCGTGCGTTCTTGTGTGCGTGTGTATGTGTGTATGTGTGTCTGTGTGTGCATGTGTGTGCCTGTGTGTGTTTGTGTGTGCGTGTGTGCGCGTGTGCCTGTGTGTGTGTGTGTGTGTGTGAGTGTGTGTTTGTGTGTGTGTGTGTGTGTGCGTGTGCACTTTATATTTATATCATATTTTTAAATCAAATGTTGTATTAATTCATTTGTTTAGTCATTTTAAGCATATTGTTTATTTTCTTTAAAACATTTTGTCTCATTGGAGAGTTTTCCCCTCTTTGATTTCTCTCTCCCTCATCCCAGATCACAGTTTTACAGAAGAGCCAGAATCAACCCCAAACCCAGGATAGAGGGCTGAGTGAATGTGGTCTGGACTCTGTGTAGGAGGGTCATTGTGTCAGAGACCCTGTAGAAAGACAGAGTTCCTGCCCCGTGATCCAGATACACTCCTATTCTGGAGGAGAGGGGGCAGGGAGATCAGTGTACTCATTATTGTGCCTGAAAAAGCAGCCGTGAGGAGAGCAGAACAAACCCCAGGACTTGTCATTATGTCCCAGAGCACAGTCACTACCCTCTCCTTTCCTGCTGATCTCTTTATATGAGACTGCTATATAAACCCCCCACTCCACTCAGCCTCCCAGTAAGAGCGCCCAGACAGACCCTCTCTGCACAGCACTTGGGCCCAGCTGTTAAATCTCTCTGGGTGATCAGGATATGACTGGTCCTGTCCCACACATGTCACCTCTCTGTTCCCCTCAGACAGACGGAGGCGTCTATTCGCTGTGTTGGGGTCCAGTGTGAGCTGACAGGAATCTGATGGAGGAGAAGAAGGAGAGAAGAGAGCTCAGTGATCATAATCATCATATTACATCTCTTACACGTTTACACACGTTTCAATTAAATATTTTCTTTCATTCACACATTTAGCTCTTATTTCCATTTTTAAAATGTAATTTTTTTTTTTTTAAATGTTTAAAATTGTTTTAATTTAGTTTTAGTTACAGACTCACATTGTAAGAAGTCCTCTCTGGTCCTGGGCTCTAGAATATCGACTTTTTCCACTGTAGAGAGATCACAAGAAAGATGAGCTCCTAAAAATGAACTTTCTATCATATTTCCTGGAGAAATGGGAAGATATTTTAACCAATAAAATGCAGGTAAATGCAAACTGGGCTCATCCAGGGTTAATAACAATATGAAATGAAAGTGTGAGGAATATATGGTGCTGAGCGCTGGAGGCTCAGTAGTTTTGGCAGTTTGCTTTTAAACAGCAGTGGCAGTTGGATCTGAGGGTTTGAAACTGTAACAATGTTGCTCATTTCCCGGTTGCCATGGCGAGCAGCAGTGCTGAAGGGACAGAATTTTCTCAGGGGAAGTCTGCATCTCTCAATACACACGCGTTTTGTTTAGACGCGGATCTTACCCGCGCCAATATGGCGGCCACGTAGACGCATCTGAACAGGGAGAATGAGGATCTACGTTTTTATATCTATGCTCACTGGGCTCAAAAACAGCCCAGAGGGCCTGTACTACACTCATACACTCAATTTGGCAAAAAAAGAAAATTAAAAAATACACATTTGCCAGTATTATCAACCTTATTGTGTTGTATGGAAGTGAGGAATGGGGTTCACTCAGCCAACAAGACTACACTGAATGGGGCAAAGCTCCAGCTGAAACCCTGCATGCAGAATTCTGCTAAAACATCCTGCCAGTGCTGAGGAATATCCCTTATCACAAAATGATGAAACTGCTTAAAATAATTCCTAAATGTTAAAGGGCCTACATGACATAAAATTAAGAAAACTATTTCTGCTGTAATCACCTGTTTGAGAGATCTTGACTAATTCCCCTTGCAGACGTCCTCCAGTCGCTCTTTCAGTTCAGAGACATGTTTCCTCACAGCCTCAAAAGAGACGTGTGGATTGACAGTGATTCTGGGTAGGTCTCCAGGTCCAGGAGGGGCACAGACAGACTGACAGCTCTACAGAGAGACAAACAGACAGACAGAGAACCAAACAGTCTCAATACACATTCCTGTGGAGATGCCAATAGCAGATCTTTGTAAATGAGGAACACACCTCACCATGTGTGTACAATGTATACAGTGCAGATTGTGAGAGAGCCAGTGATGTTACCTGGAGGAAATGGATGTGATCCTCTGTGTGTGAAAGCTGCTCCAGCTCAGCGTCTCTCCTCCTCAGCTCAGCAATCTCCTGCTCCAGCTGCTCTATGACTCTTTCGGCCCGACTCACTGCAGCCTTCCCCTGATCTCTGA